>JABUQX010052643.1:5000-7500 GCA_015478945.1 Trachelipus rathkii | reverse complement strand
ACAAAACGAAATATTGTAGAGTGCAAGAATGAAGTGAACGAGGACGACCGAAGAGGAAGGCTGATTACATGGATTTCCGAAGAAACGAGAGCCAAGCGAGACATTCGCATTCGAGGAGAGGGAAGAGATTCCCACGGAGTGAAGATCACAAACTGAGACTATGACTCGCGACCTGAGTGAGGAGAAAACAGCCTAAATATTTTACCAGAAGAGACGACGAAAGAGGATGAGGAGAGTGCATAGTACTGGCGGGAAAATCATAAATCAGTTAAAATTGGAAAGTATATCACCAGTAGACCTCGAGCTCCGAAAGCCGTACTTTCGATCGATGGATTGAAGTGAATGAGATTCCAGATGATCTAAGAAGTGAATTAATATAGAACTATAGCAGGTTCTCAAAAAGTAAATCAAAGTGCGATAGACTACATCAATAAGTGAGGCAGTTCATAATATACCTCTTTTGCGCTGATTAGTTAGAGAGGAGAAAGCATCAGCGAAGACGGACGTTTCTCTTTGTTCGTGGAATAGGTACCTACTGGACCATGTCTGCGAGTGCCGTGCGTTCCGACATCTGGAGATGAGGAACATAATATGTGTTAGCATTAGAGTTACCCTTCACTTAGAATATAGTTGAACTGGGAAACATATATGGGTTCGGTTTGGTCGAGGTACAGCCACGAAGTGCTACACTCCTCTCATAATCCTTGAGGAGACGTCCGTCCGGGCCCACCCACCTTCCTAACGTTCATAGCATTATTCATTGATTTCAGGGAGTCCTCCACTCTGCACCTGATTCAAATGATTTGAATCACAGCGTCAAAACAGGCCAGTACGTAAAGTCGACACTGAGAGAGAGGAGCAGGCATCAGCAGGAGGGTAATTCTGCTCCAGACAATCGTCCAGAGGTTTGTGCGAATATGAGGGCGACGCAAATATAGGACTCGGATCAGTGAAGGCCTCGGCGCCTCTCTCTCTCAGTTGGGAAGAATTAAGAACATGAACAATTAGATCGATAAGATAACGAAGGAGGAGGGAAGGGCAAATTTACTTAAGTTGTTAGAGATGTTTATTAAGATAGTATTTTCAGAGGTATATTAAATGAAGACCGTTTTTTGTTTTCGTTCTTATTTGAAGCATACGAGTCGTGCCTAGTAGCGAAAAGGAGAATGAAGACGTTGAAAAGTCTTGACGACAGTCTTTTTAGGCGGCGAACAGTTTCGTTATGCAAAAAATTTTAGCGATCCGCTCGAATTTCTTACGGACGATTTTGAGGGACTATTTGTTTTAACTAAATACAAATTGTATCCCCTAAGTTACTTACACTACAGAGCCTCGTTTGTTGATGCATTTGCCCATCGATTTGGATGTAAAATACTCAAGCAAAGTTAAAAACTTATATAATGGATTATTATTAATTATCAAATTAATTGATTCAAACTAGTATACATACTATATATTTAGTTGATGTTGAAGTATTTACCATTTGAAGATAATTATAACTTTAAAGTTTATATTTTTATTGAATGAAACTCAATGATAATAAAATGACTAAAAATTCGGTAATTTATTCTCTAGAGAGCCGGATTTTGATCATTTATAAACTCAGCAAACTGAAGCTTATTTCTTGCTCCATCTAAATAACGTATGTTATTTTAGTTGCATTTTTTTTAAGGGGTGTGTCAAACTCCTCATTAATCAAAGAATAATTTTCAATTTAAGGAAAACATGTTTTTGACATTTTTATCTTCAACTTTATCTAAGATTATATTTTTTTTAAAAATTAGTGTGAACTTACAAACTTGAATAAATTAAGTCTAATAGTTGTAGGTCCATTACCTATTTACAATAAGTTCACGAATATAAGTACGTTTTTGATTTTTTGATTTTTGTGTATAAATGGCAAGAAAATGATAATGAATTCTAATTATTCAATTTAAAGGTATATTTGGGTGCTATTGATAGGAGATGGAGGAAGCGTGTAATACGAAACATAGAATAGTTATGGTAAATAATTAAGATGTGAGTGAAGTATAATGTGTATGCATAAGACAATTAAAAGGCTTTAAGTTATGTATAAGTAGCGTCTCGCCTTATAGTTATAAAAACGCGCATTTCTTTTGTGCGCGTTAATTGTGAATCCAATTAAGTGATTGTACATGAACAAATTACTTGGGGAGGACCAACAGGATTGAACGGCAAGCATTTTAATTTGATTAAGTTATAGTTGACTAGAACGGAACAGTTGAGTGCATGTGCTGAAGTAGTCACAAAGTTGAAGATAATCCATGTGTAGCATTTGTGCAGATCGGTGCGCATGAAGAACAGGGTTGCCTGTGGTACATAGACAAGGAAATAATTAAAGAGGGTTGAAAAAAGAGAAGCGTGGGTAAACTGGTTAATTCCTTGAAATTTGTTACTTAAAAGCCTATATCTATTGTATAGTTAGTTCATCAAGCGAGTTAGTCAAGATATTCTAATGAGACTTAATGGTAGTGTGAAT
>JABUQX010052642.1:0-23281 GCA_015478945.1 Trachelipus rathkii | reverse complement strand
TGAATTAAAATTTCTATTATTATTATTATTATTATTATTATTATTACAGAGAACACCATATCACACATGGCCAAGAGAAGCAGTTTCAATGGAGTCGTCATCCGATGCTTCTTCCACTGCCTCGAAGGAGTCCAAAGCAGAAGCTGACGGAAGTTGTGGCTTTGTGGAAGGACCTTTTCTCTCAATGATTCTCGATTTCTTGCAGGAATTACCAGAACAGGTAAGTCCTGTCCTTGAGAGTACAGTTATACTTTTTAAGATGTTAAAATTTATCATTGTTTAAAATGAATCTGCTAGGAAAATAAAAATTTACTTTATTTTTTTTAATTATTTTTTATTTGCGATATGATGATGCATGAATGGAAGGTCCTCCTCTGATTACCCGAAACGAATAAAATTTTTGCCGTTTTTCATTTTCAAGCCAGGTCGCTTTATTCGTACCGATGATCAAAATGTAACAGTTCTTTTATTATTATATTATTATATAACTACCCAGAGCCATATTATTATTATTATTAATTATTATTATTATTCATTATTATGGATTGAGGAAAGTTATGTTTTGTCATTGATCATTATATAATTAAAAATCATGGTATTATGATTATATGAAATTATAATGGACTGACAAGGGGGGAAAGAGATCACCTATTCCTATATATATAAATACATATATGATGAGGGGATGAGGGTAGAGGGTGAACCAGTGAGTGGGTGAAGAATGCCAAAGTGATGTCTTGGTGGGATTATGGCTATCAGATTACGGCAATGGCAAATCGGACAATACTTGTTGACAATAAGGATGAATTCCATAATATTTAAATAATGGACAAAATAAGCGGATGAAATACTCTTACAAAAAGGAAATGAAAATTAGGGTCAAATTAAGACTGTAAATTATTAAGTACGGTTATAAATGCTCATGTTAATTAAGAGCCACTAGTAAATTTTTAATGAGACAATCAGAGATTAAGTAAAGGAAAGTAGATAAGTATTTATGTTAGTATTTTGATTTAAAAAAATGAGGGAGGACTCTGTAATTCATAATATTGAAGCCATAACGGTCTTCCAGTATGATTATAGAATAACTACTCAAATTTTAAAAAATCTCCCAGGAATATATTTAGTTTTGTTGACCCACACTGTCCCAGAAAGTCGGTTCCGGTTTTACAGTTAAAACCCTGACGTGGACCTCCCAACTACTTGGTGTATGCATATAAATCTATTGAATTTCCGACTTTATTAGCTGTGTGCTGAACTTGTTTATGTACGTATTTATGTTGAGTTCTCAGGGGAGGGGGAGAAGGATGAGCCGGGGCTAAGTAATGAATAAGTATTAAGATAGAAAAGACCCCGTGTGGAAAGAAAGGAATAGAGGTGGGGTGAGGGTACGTGGTGCGCAGGGGTGGAGTATCCGAGGAGGAGAGAGCTTCATGGCTGTCGACAACAAGCGAGAGCAGCTCTGAAACGCAGACCATAACTCCCTCTGAATTTATCTGTTTTTTTTTTTTTTTGTTTGTTTTTTACAGGATTATTGATTGTGATATTCATTCAGGTTACGTCCATTAGCTGCTCTCCCTGCCGCTGCTGTTTTCCCCATCCTCATTTGCGCGGGGAACCCGACGCCTTGAAATATGGCCTCCTCGCACCCACCGCGAGACCAAGTTTCCTATCCAAGCAGTGGGTGCGAAACTACTCATATACTGTTGTTCGTCGAGTCTTAAGTAGAAAATACGACCGATTGTTAATTCAAGGGAGGACCTTTAGGAATTATCCTGAAGGTTACACGCTTTATCAATTGCTTAGGTACCAAGTGGACACATCTCGGAATCACGAACGCACATGATCTGATGCCGAACCATCTCAAATTTTGAGGCCAATTAAGATTCTCCTCGATGAATGTTATGATATTGCTAGTTCTGCCTATTTACGCCAACAGATACTTGTGAAATAAACTTGCAACCTCTAGCAACCCATTATGCATCTATCCACTCATCCAGAACTTGGCATGACTAGAATGGCTTTCAACAATTATATATACCTATCATAATATATCAGTGGGGAGAGACCAGAAGATACCACCACATAGAGTTGAATGTTTTGGTACCAATACCAAAATCCTAAACTAGAGTATACCTATATATATATATATATAATATTAGTGTAATACTATATATATTATAGTATAATTTATACAATTTATAAACTTTTGTACACTTTTTAATGTACTAATGATGAACATAAAGATCAGATATAACATACGATAAAAATGGACATATAATATATATCATATATTACCTATATACGTATACTATATACTAACTAAATATCATACTATATATATACTATATTTTTTCTTTAATATACGATATTAAATGTTCAAAATTTACTTCTTTGAATAGACTTTTTGTATAACTACTATTATAAATCAGTTCATATTTCAGACTAGAATCAAAGGATAGAATTTTTTTTTTTTAAAATGGTAATAAAGTATTATTAAGAAGTCTTGAATTTGTTGTAATAGCCTTTAGTAATTTTCATGGAGACCACATGGGTACGGTAAATAGGTTTAAAAGAAGCACTGGGGGGGGAGGACATAAGCATGCCAAAAGATAATAGTTGGTTAACGTAATGTAAAAAAAATTTATATTCTTAAAAACTAATCGATGTTTTGAAATGAATTTGAAGCAACTCTGCCACATGTTGTTCATAAAAAAAATTGCCACAATTACGATATATTTATAACTAACGTCATTCGGTGTTTTCATATATTTCTTCTTTTTATGCTCGAAAAATCCTAAGAAGGTCATGGATTAGTTTCGCTTAAGGTAGACCAGATTTCTGTGATACTTAACAAACTTATTATTACAATGCCTAAAGTTAATAGGGCCTAGAACCGAATTTAAACACAAAAAAAAAAAATCGGTATAGGGAATATATTTATATATGAGAGAGATTTGGCAGAGGTTTTTTAGTCCTCTTACATGGGGACGAAAGATATTTTAAAAAAAGATTATCGGAAAAGAGAGAGATGAAAGAAGTTGTAGTGATTACGCCTATCTCAAACTATTACCAAAGCATGTTTTGTTTTCCCTTCATGCAAGCTATATTATTAAAAGAGATCAAAGTAATATATATATTATCTATATATCATATATATATATAATAGCCTTCGCACACCGAACTATACGGATATATATATGATACTATATATACTATATATATTTACTATATATTATAATATATATATAATATGTATGTAAATATATATATACTATATATATACATATATCAAAAATATATATTATATATTATATATTATAGGTATCATATAATAAATAAAATATCATATATAATATATATATATTATATATATATATATATATTATATTAGCCTCCCCTTTGGCATCCCATAAAACCCGGGGGTTGACGGTGCGCAAAATGCATCGGCATTCGAGGCATACATAGCCATTAATACCGTGATAGGGGAAATATTTTTTGTTGTATATTTTTTGCCACTTTAATAATCGTTTTTAAAAAAAAATTTCTTGAACGGTCTTCTCAAATTCCTGAATGATTTTGTATAAACATGAAATCGGGAATTCTTCTTAGAAGGTTTGTGGTCAAAGTTCAGTGTATAAAGAGGTCATGAAGAAAGGTTTATGTATGGGTGTGCGGTGTGTGGTTTTTATCCCGAAAAAATTTATTGCAGTTAAATTTCTATGTTATTGTCTAAATCAGTATTAAAAAGTTTTTTAATGTTTGTTTTTAAATGTATAAATGAAGTGTTTGTATCATCAACGTGTATATCTTCTGAAAGTCAAACGTGATTCATCTGTATAAGAGAGAAAGGAAGACACGTTTAAAGCCCTCATTATAACTGAAGTTTTCATAGCTAGATAGGCTGTGCAGTAGAGAGATCCAAGCATCATTAAGAGTTTTGTTTTTATTTCTCAACTACTTTATATTAGTTTAGTAAGCGTGTTTATTTGATGGCATTCAAAGCAAAACTTTTATATAGAATGACCCTCCCGCGACACCTCTCTCTTCTCCTTCATAACTTGTTAATTTAATATTTAGTAATTCAAATTATTTGAACTAAAGAATTATTCCAATTATGTGATATCTATACAGATGCTTCTTGTATTTTTTTAAATTTAGCTTACATAAAAATTGCTTATATTTCTGAGTACCCTAAATAGGTAATCTCATCTCTTCGGATGCCCTACGTACTCCCCTATAATATATATAGTTATTATATTTATTAATATAAAATATATATATTATATAATAATTATATATCATATAGTATATATATATATATATATATAACTATAATTATATATATATATACTATATACTATATATATATATTACTATTATATTCATACTTTATTTAGGAATTAGTATATAAAAATATACCTGTATACCCCCTATAATATAATATTATATACCTATATACTATAGTAACAATATAATAGTATAATATATAATATAAGTATATATATAGTATTATATAATATATATATATATATTACCACAATTCATCTTTAATAATAAAACTTCGGGAACAAAAGTTGAGCTCTGCCCTACATAGCTTCGCAAACCTACCGAACACCGCCCACAGATGTAGGTCCTAGCGTGAAGCTGCGTCAACAATGAGTAAAATTAGGAAGGTTTATAAGAACCTCTTATTCATAACCAGATTAAATCTGCCTAAACATGGACTCTTCTTGTGCAAATTAGTTTCAGTTGCATAATCATCGACACCTTAACCAAAGCGTATAATTCGCATAACACTTAACATTAGCACCAAAAAACAAAAATAAAAAAAATAGTAGCAGATTTAAAATTTCCTTCCAAACAGAACATTTTCTATCATATACAGATTCATGATTTCAAAATAAATTTAACTAAAGCAGGGTTATTTAAAGAGCCGTTCTTTATCCACTTTATTTTCGCTTATGATCGCTCAGAAATATATCACTTTCACTCTGAAATCAGAAACTAAAAAATAAAGTATCCATTGTTAATACCCAAACCCGTATAAAGTCACGAAGTGTGTACAGCATGATATCATGATAACAGTCTGATTGCAAAATCAAATTTTCCACCCATTAACATCAAACTTACCAGTATCATTACCTCCTTAAACGATATATAAAAATTCCTCAGCAAATCACTCACATGACGCTTATAAACCATATCCACACACAAAAAAAACTAAACACTCCCAAAAAAATGAAAATACATTCAGTATCCAAAATAACACACCACCATTTGACAAAAATTTCATTACATCAACCTTTAGCTATCCTTCGTTAGCCTGGTTTCGCTAACTTCACAATTAATAAGTATAAACTCTATTCTATTCCTTGAAATACAACACCAAAACGATATTCTTATGTAGTACTTATATACACTATTCAAATATGCATGCCTATAATTAAAACTTATAAATAGTTTTGCGTATTTTACACATTATAAAGTTCTTTGTGCTTGCTTAGGAATTTTGACATTACCCAAAACTTATTCAATCTTTCTAAACTACCCCAGACAAGTACGTAAAATTATATGTCAAAATCCAGAACTAGCAGCTTCGATTGGCACACCGCGGGCGAGACCCCCACTGTTGGTATCTCGCAGATCAGGGCCCAACCCCTCTGCCGACCCAAAAGACTCCATTAGTGGTTGTTAGCAAATTCTCCTTGCTTGTTACTTAAAGTTCCATTTCTTTTATTTGAGGACACTTTTCGCATGAGTCCATGTCCAATTTTTTTCTTAGGTCTCCCACCCGGTCGCTTTACATCACTCTCACTCACGTTCCTTTTCTTCACACCACACTTCTTAATCCACTTTAATTCACTTTTATGCATTTCTTCTACACATCTCTAAAGCGGCGACCCACACTAAGTTAGTTGATTGCATGGAAACAAGCCTGCATCTCTGAGACCCCCCAAACCTATACCTCTATTTCTCCCAGCCATTCATAGTTTCAAATGCTATACCATCTAAAACATGACGCTGCGTACACACTAATCTATCTATATCTTTACTATCTATTCTAAATACTAAAAGGCAACGAGCACCGATACCCTACCCACTTTCGAAAACAATCCTCCCTCTACACGCCTATCAATCACGTAATAACCCTTCTTCTCGCCACCAAAATAGAAAGTCCTAAATACCCTATAACACAAATTCATCGCATACATTGTGGTTGGATAAAAATAATTCATACATCCAAAGATAAGATACAGTAGCACTGAACGACCTCTAAAGACGAAGGAGTCGCGAGAGGGGAGATAACGCGCCACGTAACCCAGCTAGCGTACCGACTAATATCCAAGAACGTTCCCTTCTAGACTTCCTTTAATATAGGCGTAGTAAAGCGGTATATTACTATCTGTGGATAGTGTAATGTAATAAAAGGAGAACTGGCCCTCGCACATTGGCCCAATTTCTGAAGACTCTTCTTTAATCTCAAGGAATTTTCAAATCTGAAGAAAGTTGCACATAATGGTCTCCTTTCAGCATCTTTTCTTGGCGGCCGCACGCTGATGATAGTTTAGTTGGTTAGCCGGAGATTAGGGAAATAAATGGCGATCCTCTTTTCCAAGGAAGTTTGAATACCTCCCCGTCCGAAATGATTCCTACCTCAATATCTCGGGTCAAGCACTGCATCCAATCGATACAGGAATATCCTCAAAAACAGTAGAGGTAGTTCATAACAATGAGAATATAAATATACAAGGGCGCCCGTGAGGCTTGCTGCCCGGTTAGCAGCAGTTTAAATGTTCTTTAAGTGCTCTTGTGTATAATATATAATAATTAATAATCTCTCTTGTAGGGTTCAATATCTTCTAAGGAGTCCTTTTCATACTTTGACCTAACCCTAACGGACTTCTAGAAGTGATTTACAAAATAATTCTTCAACATGAATCTCTTTGACGAAATATACCTTCTGCCCTATAACTCGCCTCCTACTGACAGAGCTCCTGAATACTCTAATGCTGCTGTAGTTCATGATTTTTCTTTTCATTAAACTGGCTGGTTTTGTGATTCCGATTACCAGTTTTGAGTTATGGAGCTGACTATGTTACACTTTTGTAGAGTTCCAATTTCATTTTTGCTAGATCAGAAAACTACACACATTCGGCAGTCCTAACTTGCACTCTTCCAGCGGCTTGTGTATTTGATGTCGTAATTTTATTAGCTAACCCGTAGCACCGGTCACAGACGACCTGAGGCTGGGGCAAAAAGACAGGAACCCCTCAAGGCCAGATGACGGCGGGCTACGACCGGATGACTCCAAAAAAACACAGCAGGCGGAAAATACGCCAGAAAGAGAGGCACATGTGAGGGGAGTCAGCTCCAATAGTGTGGATGGAAATGCAGGCCAATAGGAATATCTAGCGTATATTCAGATCACTATGAGGAGTTCTCATCAAGGTATCCCGAGTCACTCTGTGTACTGGTCTACAAAGCCTCCGGCCCCCTCTTGGCGAACACGCCGGCGTGTTTGGAGGAGCATCACCAACCCTCCGAAAAGGATCTGTAATTTTTCCTGTCAAATTCAACCTCAAATTATCCTCCTCTTATATATGGTCATCCTTTGCATGACATAGAGGCTAAGTATACTCACCTGCCTCCTACAGTGCAAGACCAGGAGACCAACTATCCCGCTCCACATCTCCTTCCTAATGGGGTGTGTGTCGTGATATTGGTGAAATAAATAACGGTGCCTGAACAATGAGGTAGTCCTTCTTCAGTCGATGCTACACAACACGGACAATAAACTGTAGATAAGTAAGTGAAAAGAAGAGTCTCTCCCACCCCAACGCCTCCTCCTCTCGGGTACTAGTTCGGCATCCGCGGTACCCCGTCCTATGCGATATAATGCGTCCCACTCCCTGTAATTTCTGGGACTGGACATAGGAACAGGAATCTCCTTTGCAGCCACCGTCCTGGGGGGGACGTTCTACCTCTGAAATTCAAACATTAACTACTAATTGGATACGAAAGGAAGTGAGGCAACGCGAAAAGAGAGAGACACGGAGGAGGCGGTGATACGTTGTTGATGATAGAATATATAAATCATATTGTATGAAATAACCTATCCTCACCTTACGCAAATGTCTTACTTAACGGGACAGCAGGAGAGTATAAAACCAAAGTAAAAGAATGCAAATGTTCCTTGAAAAAAAACTCTGATTCGCGCCCGATGACTTCATCATCACTACTGTTCCTCCAAAGACGGAGAAGTAGATATAACAATGAAGAACCGATCGAGTGTTGATACACGACACAGAGGAGAAGGAGGCAGGATTGGACCTTTCTACGCTACCCCCCCCAAACAGGAAAACAGCGAAACAAGGGGAATGATAGTTAATCAGTGTATTGATGGTGAAACTGAATGTCATAATGTAATAAAATGGATACTTCATGTAGAAATTCACATATCTAAGTTAATAATATTACTGGATATAGTTGCCTCCCGTGTGCAAACCTGGTAGAGTTGGGCAAGTGGAAACTATTAATAAACATTAAAAATAATCCCCGGTGGATATACCGGGTCTGTCCGATACATCTGTGGCGGCAGCGCTTGCCAACTAAGGAATCAAAAAAAGCCAACCGCCATCGGACAGATCGTCCAAACCTAAAAAGAAACCATGAGCGGAAACACCGGCGACAAGATATCCGATTAGTAACCCCAAGAACGCGAAGCTCTGGAGCATTTGCTTGAGACTTGAGGTGAAGAGAGAAGCGAGAAGTAAACTCAATAAAGGAGGAGAAAATAACATAGGAAGGACTCTTCACCGGGGTAAGAGTATACATATTTATTTAAAAATAGAATAAGACACAATAACTTTAGGGAAGGATTTCTCACTAGAAGTGCGATTATTACAGAACGAAAGGAAAAAACTTACAGAATTAGTTTATAGGCAAATTGGAAGTTTCCTTTTTTTTATATTTTTTTTTTTTGTTTTTGTTTGGTTGGTGTTTTGTTTTAAGAGAGGTAAAATACAGCACCCCCAGCTCCTCTTTTATAAGAAACGGGATTCCATGAGCCTATTCACTTCGTGAGAAGTATGACCCCCCTGCTAAGCACTCTAATAATAGAGGATATTGATTGAGAGACATGATATAATCATCCGAGCAGGTGTCTTAAAATGGCGCATCAATAAAAAAAAGAGATTGAAGCTTCTTTAGCATTATCAAAAGACTCTTTTTAAAAGTTAGCTAGCAACTTACTGTTAGAATTAACTACGATTAAATTTCCCTTAAATTAGTTGTGATTCTTTATTCTTTCAAGAGTTCCAGAGGGACAAAGTTTAAGTTCATGAAAACGTTTTTGAACATAAGTAAAAGGAAATATTAAATATTTAAGTGAACCTTTTGAATATCACTAACAAGTAATCAACTGCGAGTAGTGTGTTTGGGGTGGGGGGAAGAAGAATTACGCCGCAATCGAAGTCTAAATTATGAGGAATACAGTGGAGAGGGGATGTTTGCAGATAGGGCTAAATCTGCAAGAAACGGTATAGAAAAATGTGGCAAGTTTAGGGAAGGGGAAGAGAAACGAATAAAGAACAAAATCATTCTAAATGGATTGAGACAAGCTCTCGCAACGTTAAAGGATAATTTGGCTCACACAAACACGATATCAATGACACATGAATGGAATAAATAAAATAGAAAAAATTTAGCGGAGTGAGTCGCGGTCACCTTCATGAAATTGAACGAAATTAGCTAAGTGAAAAACGCCAGAAAATGCTGCGAACATACTCCTCGGTGTTGTGAAGAAGTAAGGGTATTGTATCTGTCGAGAAGTTTCATCAAGCCTTATTGGTTTAAAAGCGGTTGCTGACTGACTACTGCGTCGAATGGATCGATTTAGTTTAAAATAAATAATCCTCCGTGCACTAGAGACAGAGAGCTTCCGACGCACGTTCTTCCCTGGTTCGCCTAGCACGTCCAGCTCACATACTCTGATTGTCATAATCGTATCAAATAGCTTCTAAGTGTAAGGGCATAGAGGTGGACGGAATAAGCCTGTGGAGTCGATCTCTACTATATTATGGTCTCCGGGTCGCGGGTTGTGGTGTATGAGACGATCGACCAACTGCGATCGTTGCAAAAGAATACACTTTATGAAACTTGACTGTAAAGTATGGGAAACAACGATAATGGACAATCAAATAGACAGGTAGGAAACAGAATTAACACACTAGGCTATCAAAGCTTACCAATTATATAAGTTTATGAATTTAAAAACTTATCATCATTGAGCAGTAGTTTAGTAGCGGGAGTTCAGTTTTGAACAGAAGGTGAAGAAAATTTCTAATTGAAAATACCCTTACTGATAATACACAAACCAGGAAGTATAGCTTCCAGCAGTGTTTGGCGTTTAAATAAATCATAGACATAAACTCAATATTACATACGGAAGATGACCGGACTCCTACCTAATTATCATATACTTCAATGTCATTGAAGTGTTTTACCAAATATTTAACTTTCAAAGCTTTTCTCAACTCGATTAATGAATTTTTTCTTACGCTCCCCTTGCCTGAACTTCCACCATTATTCAACGTTTCTTCAGATTTTAGCCCTTCTGAAATGATCTGTCCATGTACATCATATTGACTTCATTGCCGAATTCTCCAAAAATCGCGAGTTGATATACTTTTCAATTGAACTACTGTACAAATTATCTGCAAAGTACGGGGTTAGATATCTTCCTTTTAGACAATGCGTCTCTACGAGAGATCAGCCTTTGAAAGTCAACCGCATAATATTTTAATAACGCTGCTCTCGTGAAAAGACTGAACATCAAACGCACACCTCCACCCACCGACATCAAATTTAAGCGCGAAAATATAAATCGTAAGTTAATCTACACAGTAACGTCTACAACTAATCCAACACTCGTGTTCTATAATCTGTTAGAAATTTAACTCCTTCTTTAATTGAATGCTCTGATAACGTCCATATTTCTAAGACACCCCATTTTGTTTTTATTCCCAAAATAGGAAATTAGGAACCGTTTCAGTGGGATCATCTGTCGAGTCTAGAATACGAATTCTCATAGCGAGTGCCACCATTTTCTCTCAGCGCTGGCAGGGCCGACCGCGTGCGACCACCTGACTGAGAGATCACTGGCACCCCTCGCGGATGTGAAGGACGAGTCCTCTAGTAGCCGTCTGCAGCTGTCGCGGCGCCTCGGTTGTCGACGCGAGCGGTCTACCTGCAGCACTCCGCCCCCGCCCCGTCGTGAAGCGTGGTGTGTGGTTACGTGCGCAATGCAACCATCAAAACTCCTGCGGCAGCATGTGAGCTGCATACAGCGCTGTAACGATGCGCAGGACTAGGCCTATGTGAACTCGCTTAGAAAGTCGCCGCCGCTGCCACTGCGCGCGCGAGACGCACCAGAGCGAGCGGTAGCGGTACGCCGGCCATGCGATGTCCACGAAGACACGCAGGCAACTGCAGCCATAGCCGCCTCGCATGAGCTTCGACAGAGAGGAGAACGTGACGCCTGGCCCAGCACGCGAGCGCGAGACAGACGCGGTAGAGACAGAAGCGAGACAGGCAGAGACCACGCGCGTACGCGCACATTAGATGAGTAGTGCAGCCCCATCATCACGAACAGATGAAGCTCTGTTTTTTTCTTTTCTTTTTTCTTGTTTTCTTTCTTTGGGTTTCCGACGGACGGACGAAGAACGAGACGAGACGGGAAACATAGCGGTGAGCAAGACAGCGACAGGGCGTGACAGGATAGACGAGAGCAGACATGGGGCGCGCGACGAGAGTAGAGAGCGCGCAGTCAGTCCCACGGCACACGAGCAAACGGCGAGCCCGCGGCGCGTCATGGCAAGTCTCAGGGGGCGACGCGCAGATACCCGGAGAGCACCAACGCCGCGGTCGAGAGATCAGGATCGCGGGGTCCACCTGTCGAGGTGGATCACCGTAGAACACATCAGAGCGATCGCCGCAGCTGTAAGAGCGCGGGACAGCGGTGAGCAACGCATACACTGATGACGCTACGAGGCTACGATAACAGCGCGAGCAGCAGCGTACGGAGGCTGAAATGCGCCTCGCGAAAGAGAGGCAACGGCGAATGCGCAACGGCGCGCGGAGCGGTCGCGGCGCGCCAGAGCGGGGGCGGGGAGGATGATCCGGCGTAACGGAGGCGGTCGCACACGAGCACAGGAAACACGCTACGCGGGCAAGGCCCGGAAAGAGACACAACGTCGGCGCGGGACCGCAATAGGGCACCACAGACCAACCCAGCCCGCAGATCAACACATGCCAGAGGCGCACGGATACGCGTACGGCCAGCACGGGGGACCTCAGGCATACTAGACAGCAACGACACCGCAACCGCACCGCCGTGGGTAGCCACAGCGACTGCGACACGCTCGCAGAACAGCCACGCACCCCGCTGCATGGGAGAACAAGAAATAACGTGTAGAGGACAGCGGACCGCGACAACTCCCCACACAGTCGACACGACGAGGGCAGGGACGCGGCCACCCCGAGCACATAACGACTCACACAAGGGGCAAAGGGGGCGAGACTGTCAGGCACAGGGCGACAACCGGGGCATTAGACAACCAGCAAAACCTCAAGCCCTCCCAGCGGAGCATCCAAGCACATAACGCGCGAGGTGACAGCTACTAACAACGCACACGCACCGCACCAACACACAATCGGGCAAGAGTGACTAGGTCCAAGACCATGCGGAAGCAGAGGTGGAGCTGCCTAAGAATACACGCCTAGCCCACGCCGCGACACGTAGACCGACGCCGACTGAAAGGGGGGGTGGGAGCCTGGCAAGTGGCACCTTACTCTGTGCGCTATAATTTCCTGTCTTGTACCTTTATTCCTATATATGCGGCACAGATAACTGACGGGGACCAGACACCGTGCACAAGGGAAGTAAGAAGAACACCTCCTACTAAAAAGACCACTTCAAGGACCGCAGGACGCCCTTGGGCTGTCAACACGCAGCATACCCAACCTATACAGAAAGACAGCCAGAAGGCCACTAACAGAGCACAACCATACCAATAAAAATCCTTTCAAAAGAAATGGTACTAGCCCATCTAGATCACCTTTTGAAACAAAAATAAACATTGGTTGGCATACCATTGCACGGTATATAAAAGTAAAGATGCTATGAGTAAGGCTGGAGACAAGATTTGGAGAAGTTTGGTTTCTTTTCGTTCTGAATAATCCCAATCTTCACTAGATGAACAATCCCTATCCTCATAGACATATGCGTGTCTTCAGCTTCTATTATAAATAAACAACTGTTATTATTTGCTATACTCTCAAATCCCCAGTTGATAATTTCTTTAGATCCTTACATCGTTCTCGCTTATCTTCTTCACCCTCAAGGCTCACCGCACACTGCTCCAGACGTTTCCGTAGTCTTAGGTTAGCTAGGATTATTTCCCAGTTTCGCTAATTTTTTTCTTTAGATTGGTAACGCATCAAGCACACTCGTAGAGGTACGGCCTAGTGAATTGATCCAAAAGCAAGCAACTCGTATATCATAGCTACAGTACAATCACTCACCACGTAATTCCCCCATCCATACAAATCACAGGCAATATACCTGAACCAACTAAGAATAACAATAGATAAAAATCCAATCCAAAATGACAGGTCAGAATCCGGAATAACTACATACGCAAAATCAATACGCCGATTACATAATGAGATAGTGAGGAGTCAACAAATGCAGTCTAAGTTCATAAGAAAAGAAGTCTCCAAGGTGGATGAATTTGTTGCCGAGGGTGGTAGTACTCAAACAACTGGAATTAGCTTTCCTCAAGCTGAACATGCTCTGTAATCGAACCCAGCCATAAAACCCGGGAGATCGACTAGAAAGAATCACCACTGCTGCACGTATACAGAGTATAGTTAAATGCTCTCAGGAATTGCATCACATACAATTTGTGTAATTAAACATACGCTAAGTAGGATAGAATTTATAAAAATAAGTTTTTTTAAATCTACATAACAAGTAAGCAGTATCTTGCCCTCCTTGGTTCTTAATTATGTATCCAATTATGTTAATTAATTGAGTGACCTACTTGGCTGCAAACGAGATTGTAGGTTTCCTTCATGTCCAGCTAAAGTACTATCCTTTTTAGGGAGGGTATTGGGAAGAAGGCTTGTTAAAATTCATTTACACAAGATTTAAATTTGAGAGAGCGAGAGTTATACAGATTCGAATGTATCCATGAACAAGTACTTGGGTTAAACTTTCTATTTTCACTTATAAATAATATATTTGTGTTATTGTATGCTAGTGATAAAAACTCAGACCTACATAAGACTCAACCAATCCATACCATTGGCTTACCAAAAAATGGTAGACATTGCTAGATTTCAACCAAAAATAAACAAAGTCGTTCATCCTCACTCAGGTCGTGTCTAATCACCAAACTGCTCATCGAAGGAGTTCTCAAATATAGCAAGGAATGCACTGATTATGAACAGGGGATAATGACTCATGGTGCTTTTGTGAGAAAAAAGTGACTTCTTATTTTGATCTCTCTCACAATTGAATCTATTATCAGATTATCTTACGAGGTATCTATTAATATATTGTCATCAAAAATGTGGGTACCGAAGAAGGGAACAGGTTTAATGCTCCATTCTTGACATACTTGGGAGAAGTAAATAGAATTGAAAGACTTCTCCTCATACTTTATTCCAATTTATAGAAGTAATTAACATTGAAAGTGTCTATAATCACCTTAGTATATATAATCGGAGCTAGATCCTGAAACTATAGGTAGGAGTATAAAAAGCTATAACGCATTTACTGTATGATGCCATCCGTAGTTGGACTTGGTTCACTTTAACTCTCAGAAAATTAACCGTGGCAGGTCCTTATTTATATCCTCTATCTATCTAAAGCAAATTAACTGAATTTATTTTAAGTTGTTGACTTCCATATATCATCAAAGACCAAGAGTTTCGACTATGTAGTACTTATTCGGGACCAGGCATACATCAGAAACAGTAAAAACAGGTTTTCTCTACTTTAGTAATGAGATGTAGATATCGGTTAACATTTTAACTTACCGCATTTGGTGGTCTTTAAAGCAAAATATTGATAAATTTTTATTTTTTTTACTTTTAGTCTTATTAGTGATGTTACCAATTCGCCATTTTTTAAGTTATTTTGAGATTAAAATTTCGACTTTATTTCAAGAAACAAACAATAACAGTTCATAGAAAAAGATATTGAATTCTCAATAATAGTAGTTTAGTGGTTAGAATGCAAGTATAGAGAGATTAGGTAAGACTCTCTCATATGTATTATTGCCATTCCTTGAGAAAGAGCAGAGGAGGTTTTTAAAGAAAACACAAGGAGGCACTGTACTTTTGAATAGAAAGGATTTAAATCAGGTCTACCTAGTAGCGCGATTCAGAAAAAGATGAGAGGAAGAATGTTTAGAAAAAATTCCAGCCAAGAGAATTTATCTTTTATATGCTACATGGACGTAATTACTAACTAACCGCGATTTAGACGTTAAAGGAAGGAGAAGGAAGTATTAAAACTACCTGAGAAATAGATTAGGGGTACAAGTAAAAACGGGGATATACAGGAGCCAAGAAAGAAGAGGTGGGAAGGCAGAAATTTAGAAGGACTCGACGAAATATTTCCTGAAACTTTAATGATGGATGAAGATATTTCGGATAATAGAGAGGATACCCTTCTTAATTACAATAATCTAGCAGTCGATAAATACTGCTTATGTAACAGCTAATTAAAGTATATTAAATTATGGAATCTCACAAGGAGAAAACTCTGGTGGATTTACAGGAAATATCAACGTGAACTGATTTACTTGTGATTTGTCTGATGGCTATAGCAATCAATATGATAAGACAATTTATTCATAGATATATATGATTATATTTGTAAAATGCAGTAGACTTTCTGGTAGTTAGTAAGAATCTATGAAATAATTTAGACTTCGATTTGATGCGGAAATTAGGTGACAGGCGGGATGATGGAAAGTGGATGTAGTTAGGTGGGATAAGTTTACGAGTTAGGATTAGATAAGGCGTGGTCGTAGACTTTTAGATAAGAATAGAATGATAAAAGTCAATAGATAGATAATAGTGTGTACGCGCGTGTTATGTATAACAAGTTAGGTATATAGACAAGTATTAACTATGAGATGTTGGAGGACATTAATAAGAAGGCCCTCATAGGTCTACGATGGCAAGAATGAGCTGTGCCAGAATCGAATTAATTAAGCCCTCTGGTAGGTGTGTGATTAAGTGGTGAGAAGAAGATATAAAATGAAATAAAGTGGATCTAAGATGAGTGTAGATGTGATAGAATAGGAGTGTAATGGTTGGGAGAGTAGAAAATGTAAAGCGACCGGAGTGGGAGAACCTAACGAAAAGGCATTTGACTCAGCAAAAGTGTCTCAATAAAAGAAATGTGAATTTAGTACAAGCAAGGAGAATTTTGCATAACACCAATAAATGGAGTGCTTTTGGGTCTGGCAGAAGGGATGGGCCCACAAACATAAACTGATACTGACGAGATACCGACAGTTGGGGTGTCGTGCCGCCGGTGTGAATGAAGCATCTAGTTGGATCTTGTGACATCATAATTTTACGTACTGTCTGGGGTAGTTTAGAAAGATTGAATAAGTTTTGGGTAACTGGTAAGCGTAAGCACAAAAATAAACCTTTATAATGGTAAAATACGCAAAACTAATATTGACTAAGGTTTCTAATTATAACGGCATGCATAATTCTTGAACCTAGTGTTACCTATAGAAGTACATACCACTCAAGAACTCATCGTGTTCGGATGTTGTATTTCAAGGAATGATCCAGAGTTACTTATACTTTAATCCTGCTGAAGTTAGCGACCAACCAGGCTTCAACACGGAATAGGATAGCTCACACGCGCTTGATGCTAATGAAATTCCTCTCGTCGTTCAAATGGGGCTGCTGTGATAATTATCTGCGGATACTGACCATGTATATTTACACTTTTCTGGGAGTTGTATTAGTTTTTGTTTTCGCAAATATGTGTGGATATGGGTTTATATAACGCTGTATGTGAGTGATTTTGCTGGAGAATTGTTTTATATATCGCTTTAAGGAGGTAATTGGATATGGTTAAGATTTGATGTATAATGAGGTGGAAAAATTGGTTGATTTTGCAAAATCAGACTGTTAGTACATGATAATCATGCTGTACACACTTCGATGATTTATGATACACCGGGCGTGGGTTATTTATACATATGGATACTTTTATTTTTTTAGATTTCTGATTTCAGAGTGGAAAGTTGATATATTTCTGAGCGATCATAAGCGAAAATAAAGTGGATAAAGAACGGCTCTTATAAATAATTCTGCTTTAGTTAAAATTTATTTTGAAATCATTGTAATCTGTATAATGAAGAAAAATGTTGGCATGTTTGGAAAGTGAAGTAATTTTAAATCTGCTACTATATTTTTTATTTGTTTTTATCGGTCTTTTGGGGTGGCTAATGTTAAGTTGTTATGGCGAAATTATACGCTTTGGTTAAGTGTCGATGACTTTATCAACTGAAACTAATTGCACAGAAGAGTCTGTTTACCAGATCATTTAATTCTGGTTATTGAAAGAGGTTCTTATAACCTCTAATTTACTCTTGTTGAAGCAGCTCAGTAGGTACATGTGGAGGGGCGGTAGGTGCGAGCATGAGGGAGGTAACTTTGTCCGCAATCATTTACTTTATTTAGCAAGCATGATTGTGATATATATATATAATATAGTATATATATATATATATTATAGTATATATATATACTATATATATATTATATATATTATATAATATTATATATATATATATATATATATAATATATTAAGGTATATATATATATATATATATATATATATATATATATATTATAATATATATATATATATATATATATATATATATATATATATAATAAAACATATAATATATATAATAATAGTATATATAATATATATATATATATATATATATATAATATATATCAGAAATATAAACAATTTTATGTAGCCTTGTTTTAAAAAAATACAAGAAGCATTGATAATTTTATATAATTGGAATTATTTTTAGTTCAAATAATTTGAATTACTAAATATTAAATTACAAAGTATGAAAAAAAAATTCCACTCATTCTATATAAAAGTTTTGCTTTGAATGCCCTGCAAATAAAGTAATATCTCTATTTAAGTAGTTAAAAAAAATAAAAAAAAACCTTAATGATTCTTGGATCTCTCTACTGAAGCCTATCTAGCTATGAAAACTTCAGTTATAATGAGGGCTTTAAACGTGTCTTCCTTTCTCTCTTATACAGATGACTCACGTTTGACTTTCAGAAGATATACACGTTGATGATATAAACACTTCATTTTACATTTAAAAACAAAACAAAAAACGGTTAATACTATTTAGAATAACATGAAATTTATGCAATAATTTTCATAAAAAACAAGCACACCCATACATAAACCCTTTCTTGACTCTTTATACACTACTTTGAAAAACTTTAAAAGATCGATTTCTATTTATACAAAAATCATAACGTTTAATGTGTTCGTCAAGAAATTTTTTTTTTAAAACGATTATTGCACAAAAATATATACCAACAAAAAATATCTTCCCCTATCACGTATTAAGAATGCTCATGTATGCCTCGAATCCGATGCAATTTATTTGCGCCTGCACCCCGGGTTATGGGTGCGCCCGGGGGGCGCCGGGCTGGGCGCCGGGCCGCCGCCGCGGCAGAAGGCGGCCGGGCCGGGGGGGCGAGGGGGCCGCGGGGGAGGGGCGGGGCGAGGCGGGCGGATTCGTGGGCCTTCACGCGGAGAAATTTACCATAGGAGGAGGGAACTGACTATGCGTATAAATTAAAAATATAAGTTAGTCGTTAGATTAATATAAATTGAATAGCCATTTATGTTAAATATTCATCCAATAGGAGACCTAGCTATATGAGAGTGATAGTGAGTATATATTAACGGGTTTTAATAGTAAAGTACTATAGCTGAGAGGTATCTTATAATAGCTCATATGTAGTATTTATAATATGTATTGTAGATATATAATCGTATATTAATTGTAATAAAAATTTAATATTATCTTAAAAACTTATCAGATTGATAATTATTTAGATATATAATGTAATTTGATAAGCTAACTAACTGTCACATGTATATAGGTTCAGATAAGAATAAAAATATTATTCATCACTATAAACTTCGTATAATATGATTATTAATAACTTAAAAGTCATATATTCAGGTATTAGTATTTATCATTTATTCTTCTTTCTTTATGTCATACGGTAAAATATATTAGTATAGTAGATAGTATATTACTATGTATTAGTGCTCTAAATTTTTAGTATAGCTGTGCATGAAGGTTTGTGACTGAACAAGTATAACACTGCTATGAATTCAAAGAGCTTATAGTTGAGATTAGCGTAATCTGACGTAATATAATCGCTATAGTTATATTTTGTCCGACTCATATACTATCTTCTCTTGACAATTTATCTTTCGTACCCATCGTAAGAGACATAAAAAAACTCTGTCACTCCTCTCGTCAGCTATAATCAAAGTATATCGCCCTTATAACGAGATAGTTGGGAATTTTATCTATTTTCTATTATAGAGCATGTATTTATTGTGGAGTTTTTTGCAGTAAATTCTGTGTGTTTTATTTGTCCTTTTGTTAAGGATGGGGACGAAGCAAGATATGTTCTAATAAATAAAAAGGCTCTTATTATTTATCCGTGATAACTACAGGTGTATATCAGTATATAAAAGTATAATACTAGCCCGAAAGAATAATTTAAGGTTTCTCCGGATTATCTTCCAGACTCTTTATACAACAAAATCTCATCATAACCTTACTTATTTTTCAAAAGTAAAAAGAAATAATATATGAAAACACCGAATAGAATTCCTTATAAATATACCGTATGGTATGGCAATTTTTTATTAACAACATGTGGCAGAGGAGCTTCATGCCCATTTTAAAATATCGATTAGTTTTAAAAAATATATCGATTTTTTCAGATTGAACTCAACTCAACTATTACCCTAAATTTATTATTACTCAAGTGCTTTTTGTCAGTATTCTATTTTAAGCATTAAGTGTAGCTACTCGTTAATTGCTATGTACCGTATATTGACTGGTTTATTAGACCAATAACAAATATCTTGATATATTTAAAAACTAAGTTTAACTTGATGTCAGCATACACAAATATATAACATGTGGTAACTTGAAAAATTATTTTATTATAAAATTTAAGTAAATTTTCTGAATAGAGTTAGGAAATTGAAATTAAAAACTTAAAATATTTTTTCTTACCAAATGGTGGTTTGTGTGGAGGAATTTGAGGAGGTATAGAACTTATATCACTGGTAATAGTTTTGCGATCAGTAATAAAATAGGTGGTCATATCGCCTTTGCCTTTCACCTTAATTTTTCCTCTGCACTGAAACTCGTAAGGGAAGTTCTTCAAAACATTGTACACATCTTCAGTTACCTGAATTCCAAAAAATTTTAAATATTTAAAAATAATTAATGAACTATATGTAAAAATATAAAAAAAAAATATATTGCAATATATTATTAAATTTAATCGTAATATAGAATTCTCTTTAACCTAAAAATCTATAGTAAAAATAATCAGTTTAAATGATAAGTTCATATGTTTTACAAAAAAAATAAAAAATAAAAATCAACTATTGTAATTAATCCGATGATTATATGATTATACTTAAGCTGATTAAACTGTAATAGTCCTCATACTGCAAGAAATAAAAACAATTAATTTCAATAATAATTATAGCCACCAGATATGAAAATAGTGTATGCAACGAAAATTTAGAACATTTCTTACTTGTATATGATTAATAAGACCTGTAGATTCCATTCTGCTTGCAACATTAACGGTGTTCCCCCATATATCATATTGAGGTTTACGGGCACCAATAACACCAGCAACAACTGGCCCAATGTTCAGACCTTATCAAAAACAAATTATTAAATTCATTTAAACAATATACATTCAACAAATTTATCTTTTAAAAAACTTAAACTAATGAATGTATTAAAAGTAATTTACAAAGTTATTAATATATATATATATATATTATATATATAAATTATATAATATATATAATATATATATTATTATATATAATATAATAAGATTATCTATATTAAGCCTCATGTTATTACTGCTCTGCGCGGTGACTTGATATATTTTACTTATATTTTGATCTAAAATCTACCTTGAGTCTACATCGTTTTGTACTGGCTATCTTTCTGTCACCAGTAATAGTAGACATGTATTTATTATGTATTTTAGTAGAAGTAGTTGGCATTGCATCGTCTCTTAGTAATTCTCCTGATGAGGAACAGTTTATTAATCCATCTCTTTTATTTCTGTTGACGAGTTTATTCTTGCTGTTGAGTTTTAATAGGGACTGGTGGCATCTTCTTTAGGTGAGATTGGACTGTTTCTTAGATATTAGAGGGTGTTCTTCTTCAACAGGTTTAACAATTATGAAGTGATAGAGGCTGTTGATTGTTTTTGATATATCTTTGTACTGTACTGCCTCCACTTTACAAGGATGTTAATGTTTGTTGTTCTCTTCGATAATATTCTTCTTAGTTATATATATGTTATTCTATCTTATCGATTATATATCTTTCTTATTCTGATGTGACGTAATATTCTATATTTGTTTTTTAAATTGCTTTAAGTGGTTAAACGACTGATTTTATGATTTTTTTATTTATATCTATATAATATATATTTATTTATTGAATAGTATATAATATTAATATATATATATATTATATAATAATTATATATCCATTTCATCCTTTCCACAATGACTCATTAACTCCATCTCATAAAGTACTTTCATTTATTATATATCTATCATATACCCCTTTCTTCACCACCACACCATATTCTACTAATACGCTTCATATTCCTGCTAATTATATTAATTTTCATTCTCATACACTATTGTGACTAAACCTACTCACTATAAGATTGTCGATGTACGTAATTGGGACTAGGATGGCTAGTGGTTAGAGCATCCGGTTTAATTTGATTTAACTACTCGACGCAGAGTCCAATGTGTATTCTCGTTTAATTACCGCTAATGGAGTTAAAAATCGGCCTTTGACTCATTCATTTAAAATATGGGTGCTTCAGGTAGTATACTCAACTAACCACCTTCCTCGCTCTGCAACAATACGCATAACGCAGTTAGGAATTCTTTTCTCAGATATATAAGAGACACTCTTTTCTTCTCGTCTTTGTATCAAACATGTTCGATATAATTGAAATCTCTAACATTTCTCTCCTTTCAAACATTCGTTTTACTCGATCCATATCACACTTTTTTCTCGTCTCCTACTCTCAAGCCGGGTATTGGGTTCCCAAGCACTAATACTCTAGCTATACACAATACATCCGCTTAACCAACCGGTAACTACCATTTCATCCCTTATTTATTTCACATGTGTGTCTAATGAATTCAATTCATTTTATTACTCTATAATTTTATCCTCCCTTATCATTCACACCAGCGCAATTCATCTAATATACGTTCAATGTCACTTATCATTTATATCAATTTCTTGACTATCTAACCCTAGCACACCCCTAATAGATAATTTCATAGACGACTTTACTGTGTGACATGAATGTACAGATGGTTGACATTAAGTTTTAATAAGTATAAAAGGCAGTCCGGTATATTATATTTAATACTTGTCATGACAGAGAGTGGTGTCTCTGAATGCTCGAAACCCCGACTGATGGAAAGTGAGAGTTAAATCTCTTTGACTCATTAATTATATAGTAAAATGGATTTAATATTGAATGAGTCAAAGGATCTGTATTACTCTCCTAATACAGCGTGAGGGATTCGAACATTTGGGAACTCCCCGTCGATTGCAGTATACGTAGTTAAACATTTACCGAGATATTATATATTAGTATATATTATTAATATATATATATATTATATATATTATATATAGTTAATTATATATATATATATATATATATATATATATATATATATATATATTTAATATATTTAGTATATATATATATATATATATATATATATATATATTAATATATATATATATATATATATAATATATATAATATATATATTATATATATATAGA
>JABUQX010052641.1:27500-45093 GCA_015478945.1 Trachelipus rathkii | reverse complement strand
CTCTCATCTCATCTCTCTCTCTCTCTCTCTCTTCTTCTCTTCTCTCTCTCCTCTCTCTCATCCTCTTCCTCTCTCATCTCTCCTCTCTCTCTGCCTCTGCTCTCTCAATCTCTCTCCTCTCTCTCTCTCTCTCTCCTGCTCACTCTACTCATCTCACTTAATTCTCTCTTCTTTCGCTCTCTCTCTCTCTCTCTCTCTCTCTCTCCTCTTCTCTCTCTCTCATCTCTTCTTTCATCTCTCTCTCTCTCTCTTCTTTCCTCTCTCTCTCTTCTTCTCTCTCTCTCCTCTCTCTCCTCTCTCTCTCCTCTCTTTCTCTTCTTCTCTCTCCTCTCTCTTCCCTTCTCTCTCTTCTCTCCTCTTCTCTTCTCTTCTCTCTCTCTCTCTACTTCTCTCTCTCTCTCTCTCTTCTCTTCTCTCTACATCTTCACTCAAGTGAAAAACAGTCCGCGAAGTACTCTAGTATTTAAGTCCTATAGGGCCTGCATTTGTACCTAGGCTTATACTTTATATCTTCATTAAAATAAATCTATTAAAGAAACTTCATTCAATAAGGGATTTCTCGTCACATAAACATCTTTCTTAATTGTTACAACCAGGAAAGGTATTTGTCGCATTGCAGATATTTTAAAAAGTACAATTTTGGATGAATTAATAAATGCGATATAAAGAGATGCAGATGGAAATAAGTTCCACATGAACCATTAGAAAAGTTCACGCAAGATTGTCATGTAAACATTGGTCAAAGATTGAAACAAGATTTCCATCGATTACAAAGAGTAAGTTTACGGTAAGGAATTTATCTATTATTATTGTTACTTATTGTTTTTAGATTTTGTTATTGTTATTGTATGTTGTTTTTGTTATTGGTATTGTTGCCAAAATAAAAGCTTATCATTTACCAAATTGTATCTTTCCTGTAGAAAGAAGATCACATTTACTCAGAATAAATATGTCAAAGATGGGATGAAATGAGAATACTGAAGTCCATGAGGTTTTATGACAAACTATTTGGAGAATACCGATCGAACATATTGAACAAAGTTTCGAGATTAGAAAAAACAATCTGCGTAAGCCAATAGAGAGGTTAAACATTGTTTTTTTTTGTGTTTCTATGAATAGTAATGATTCTTTTATGAAAATTTATTTTTTGTCATAAAACTTCTTTGATGTATCTCTGAAGGACTGGATTACTATGACATTTAGTTTCCAAAGTACAAGGGTTCGTCAATTTTTTGAGAGGTTACTCAACCGTGAATTCTTTATAAGGGCATGATCTCGGGCTGCGCCCAATTTCCCCCTATCCTAGAGTAAATGGACAATATTTTAGAGCGTTAATAAATCAACTTCTGTTTCAAGACACTTTGGAGATCAGCAAAGATGACGAGAGATTCTAATAGGCATCAATATTTATAAAAATATACTTCGGTAGGTAATTGTTCTATAAATTTGACGATCCCAGATTCAATTTCGAAAAAATTTTCTAAGTTTCAAAAAAATTTCTTAAGTCTCGAAAAGTTAAGTAAGTTTTTAAGAACAATTCTTTAGTGGCAAGCGTTCTTGCATAATTTCCAGTAGTCTTGCACTAAAAGAATAATAATTCTCTTACAAAAACTTACCTAACTTAATTTTCTAGAGACTAAGAAATTTTTTGAACTTAGACGAAAATATTTTTTTCAGTATTAAATATGAACTAGATTCAAATAGCTAAAAACTTTCCCATTACTTCTTTTTTTTTCTTCGACAAAACTATTTCGTCATGTTAAAATCTATATTCTTTCAAATACTTATTAACCTGTTAAGTTAAGCCATGTGATGGGGAACCTGCGGCCTCCTACCCAGGCCACATGTCCGGTCTTAGCTGGGCCATGCAAGTTTGGCTTTCTTGAGGCTTGATCTATGATAAATCGTCATGTTAATATTAAGAATACATTAGAATTCAAATAGTTCTCAATAATTAATGGGATATAGTTGGAATGAACCTCTTACAAAAAAATTAATTTCTTATTTGATGCATTGTGCCTTTTGAGTATTTAAAAACACAAATTTTTACGTTATAAATTCACACTCAAATGTATATTTTAAGAGAACTCTCAAGAATCCATAATGCAACAAAAATATTCTTTTCAATGTCTCACCTGTCCAACTCTGTCGTTTAAAGAACACATTATAAAAAAGACTAGGTATTTGAACTATATTCCAGCAAATCGGATGAAGATATAATTATTAGATATACTATTTGCCCTATCAGTTAAGTAGCAATCTGATTTTATCACAAAGGACAAGTAATTAATACTAAATTTTATCTCTGAGAAGATAAAATAATTGAATTTTCTTAAAGGTTTTCTTTGTGACATCTGTATTAACCTGCTGAAGCAAAATTGAAATCTACATATTTTCACCTGACTAGGGTAAGTAAATCATATATTATGTGATGTGAGGCAAAAAAATCTATAGGCATTATAGAAAGAAATAATCGTTTTTTTCAAAACTTTTCCTTGCTCAGTCAAAACTTTCAGAAATTTTACCCCAGTTTAAGGAATAAATCAATTAAATTAATGAAGCAAAGCATATAATTGAATAATAGCATTATTATCACCTTGAAAACTAGCTTTTCGAACAACCCATATTTATAAGTTAGATTTATCAAAGACACTTTGTAAGAGTCAAGTAAGAGGCTTATTGAATTGTCGGAAGATAACGTCCTAAAATCTTTGTTTCAAATTAATAAAAATTCTTTTGAAATTTAGAAAAAAGGCTGTAGAATACCCTCGCCTTTGGGAACACACACACCTATTGATTTCAGCCTTTTCTACGACTTATGTTTTGAATTAACATTCTGGTACTTAACACAAATCAAGAATTCGTTGAGAAATCAGATGACAGATAGGTATCTGGAGGACCAATTAAAATTTAAAACTCCAAGTTGGAACCAGATATCACAATGTTGTACCAGCAGAAGCATTCTCTGAGAAGTTATAAAAGTATTAAAAAGAGGTAAATAATTAATATAATTAAATAAATAAATAAATAATCTTTAAATGGCCGTATATTCCCTAATAGTTATTAGTTTAAAAAAATATTAACAAAAGATTAAATATTATTGTAAAAAATTGTCACATCTGTTGACTGGCCTCACTTCTTTGGCAAATATCAATTTTGGCTTTTCACATATAAAAATGTTTATCACCCACCACTTTTTATTAAACAAAGCTAAGTGAATCTAAGTCAGGGAGTTACCCGTCTTCATCCTTTTAAAAAACATCCACAAATTTCTGATCTAATTTTTAATATCCGAGTCTATTTCCCTTCGTTCCGGTTTAATGACCTTAAACTCGTCAATCATTCATTCTGAAATTAATTGTTCACTCAACTGCTCGCCATTGAAAGACTTGAGCAAACAAAAATTACTATGCAGGTTCTACTTAATACAGTCATAATAAACAAACGGATAACTTAATGCAATTAAACCTATTTATTATTTACTGTTTTATTTATAGAAGAAATATATTTTTCATATTGTGTACCTGCTTTTCTCAATTGCTATTATTTATTTATTATTATTATATTAATTATTATTATTATTATTATTATTATATTATTATTATTATTATTATATATTTAATTATTATTTGGTTGGGAATAGATTTAATTAAATCTCAGTTGAGTCTTTAGGATTTTGAATTTTTATTATTTATTTAAAAGGTACTTGGCAAATATAAAATTTTAAGAGTTTTTCTTTATTATTTTGTAGACTCACATTAGTGATGGAGGCCATGGAGAGAAAGATGACAGAGTCAAAGGAAAAAGCCCTTTTTGAGAAACGAACCTCAGTCGTCGTCAAGAAGAAAGAAACCAAGATTTTAAAAACAAAGTTTGAAAAAATATTGAAAAAAAAGAAGGGTGAGTTGGAACTTCATTCGAAGTCACACGGTAAGGAGTTTAAATGTGATCATTGCAGTTTTGAATGTAAATTCAAATCAAATTTAGAAGTGATGTTGCTGCAGGTGTTGGTGGCGCTTTGTTGTTAAATTGTCTTATCTAACTAACACGACCTTAGAAGTTTAAATACGAATAAACAATCGTCTGAAATGTTTGATTGATAATGTGGTAAAGAAGAGAGCACTGAACTATCATTAGCGTTGGTATTGGAGTATGTAGAGAGGGAATAATTTTAATATTGCCAATTGATGCCAATTCTTTGAGACCTCAAGGTTTGAGGACGGTTGGTACTTCTTACAGCCCTAAAAGAGGAGGAAAAAATTATTAAATGTTCTGACTTCTGAGTGCGATTATGAATAAAATCGAGAAAGAAGGCTATAGAATGAATAAATATCGTAAGTTTCTTCATTTTCGAGAATAAAATATTTGATTATTTTTTCCTTTTAAGTGTTTATTTAATAAAAAAATTAAATTCAATATTGAATACTAAGGGCCCTTTCTTTCTACTCCAAACATATTTAGTAAGAATTGCTACTACTAGCTCGGGAATCTATCTAGGTGGGCAATCAGACTAGGTTTCATTATTCCTAACGTACCCATCACTACCGGTACCACCACTAATTGTTCTATGTTCTACATTATCTGGATTTTTTGTTTGAGGATACTCGATTTAAGATATTTTTATTTTATTTTAATAATAATTAATAATAATAATAATAATAATAATAATAACTAATAATAATAATTTCTGCACTTACTTTTCTTCATTTTTTCAATTATCGTTTTTCAAAAAGTCCTCACTTGTCGATGTCCGAGATAATTCCATTTCATATACCATCTACATTTTTGTACTACTCTTAGCATACTCCTTTTAAATTTCAACCTTTTGTTTGTAAGAGATTTTAAGTTATATGATCGTCCGCTATAGAACAGGGCCGTACCTAACCTTTAGATTTTTCCACTCTTGGAGATTTTATTTCTGTAGTCAATCTACAAGATTTAATTTATTTGTTATAATCCAATCTATAAGCTCGTTTCCAGAAGCCCAGCTGCAGCCCCAGAGTGTGAGGCACACAGGGCACATGCATCGATTTTCCAGAGCCCAGATTTAGACGAACTTATCTACAGTTCACGTAAACGCATCACAAGGCAGCCCTGTATGTTAAAAATTCTCTCAATTTCTGGAATTTAAAGTAACCGGGCGGGTCGCAGATACTGGTTACAATAACCAAACAAAAAACCATGTCGCGGTAATAGTCTTGCCAAAAAGTTTTTTAATATTTTAGTTAATATTTATAGTCTATATTTATTTATCGTATCATTTCATAAAAGATACATATAAGTATAAGAGTATTATGATACAATGTCAGCTGATACCTGACGGGCGCGGCTTGGCCGTTTCCCAGGACTCAAAACATTTCATAATCTCTGATTGGTTAAATGTAAAATTTTTTTCAATCGAAGCATTTACCGATGTCCGAATGGAACTTAAGGGCTAGCACTCTTGGCTTCTGGAAAACCAAAGAATATTGTTTCATGGATGCTTCCCTCTCTCTCTTCTCTACTTCTCTTTCCTCTCCTCTCATCTCTCTCTCATTTCCCTCTCTCTCTCCTCCTCTCTCTCCTCTCCCCCGCTCTCTCCCCCAACTGTTTCCTTGAGTGTTTTTTTATAGACTTATTATATTTCTAGGTTTATGCCAGCTCTCTCTCCTCTCTCTCTCTTCTCTCTCTCTCTCTCTCTCTCTCTCTTACTCGTCCTCTCCTCTCTCTCTCTCTCTCCTCTCTTCTCTCTCTTCTCTCTCTCTTCTTCTCCAACTCTTGCCTTAATGTATGTGTTTTTTTAGGCTTTCTATATTTCTTATGCCAGCTCTCTCTCTCTCTCTCTCTCCTCTCTCTCTCTCTTTCTCTTCTCTCTCTCTCTCTCTCTCTCTCTCTCTCTCTCTCTCTCTCTCTCTCTCTCTTCCCCACTGTTTGCCTTAATGTGTTTTTTAGGCTTTATATATTTCTTATGCCAGCTCTCTCTCTCTCTCTCTCTCTCTCTCTCTCTCTCTCTCTCCTCTCTCTTTCTCTCTTTTTCTCCCCCCTTTCTCTCTTCCTCTACTCTCTCTCTCTCCTCTCCACTGTTTGCACTATTAATTGTCTTGTTTTTTTAAGGCTTCTATATATTTTTCCTTATTCCAGCTCATCTCTCTCTCTCTCTCTCTCTCTCTCTCTCTCTCTTCTCTCTCTCTCTCTCCTCTCTCAACTCTCTCTCTCTCTCTTCTCTCTCTCTCATTCTCCTTCTCTCTCTCTCCTCAATCTTGTTTGCCTTAATACCTTAATTGTTTGTTGTTGAGGGCTTTCTATATTTTCTGTCATAATCAATCTAAAAATCATAATCACGCATATAGTGACAGCCTCTCTCTCTCATACTTTATGGTTAATTATAACGATCATGTTCTCTCTCTACATCCCCCTTCAGTTTTTCTCTGCTCTATACTACTCATCTCTTCTAACTCTCATTTCTCTTTCATCATCCCATCTCTCGTCTCTACTCTTCCATCTTCATATCTACTCTCTGTCTTGCAGCCTTAATGTTATTGTAGTTATTGAGGGCTTTTATATTTCTTGTGCCATCTCTCTCTCTCTCTCTCTCTCTCTCTCTCTCTCTCTCTCTCTCTCTCTTCTCTCTTCTCCTCTCCTCTCTCTCTCTCTCTCTCTCTCTCATCTCTCTCGTATTGCCTATAAATGAGTTTTGTTTTTTGAGCTTTTATAATTTCTATGTGCTCTTATCTCTCTCTCTCTCTCTCTCTCTCTCTCTCTTCCCTCTTTCTCTCTCTCTCTCTCTCTCATCTCTCTCTCTCTCCTCATACTCTCTCTCTCTCTCTCTCTCTCTCCTCTCTCACACACACACACAACACACACACACACGGAATATTTTTTTTTATGCCAAAAAGGATTTTTTTATTTAAAATTTCCCCAGCCCAGAGGGCAAAAAGTTTGTCTACAAAGAAATATGATGGGGTTTTATAAAAAAAAAATTATATTATTATAAAATGAGTGTCTCTACCCCAACTATACATACTCGGAAAAAGAGGAGAGACTTTTTAGTACTGTATTTAAGAAGTTAAATTGTGATTCATATTTTAATTAATGATGTGATAGTTCGGATAATAAGGATTTTAGTTCATTATGTAGAAGATACGCTATTTTTTTAATCATTTTTAGTAGATTATTAATTATTATTATTATTATTATTATTATTATTATTATTATTATTATTATTATTATTATTATTATTACTTCTATTGCTAATTAATGCTGATAGGAGCACCAACAGGAAGTACTTATTCTATAAAGTAAAATACCATTAGTAAATAGTTGCGTTCCTGAGCACTAATTAAAATTATGGATTTTTGATTTTTTATTTATTTGATTAATAATTTCATTAATCTGGTTCAAAAACGCTAAAACTTATAATTTCTCAAATTACGAATCATAATTTGTTCCCAGGGACGAAACTAATATGTAAATTTATCTGACGAAAATAGTAATGAGGGGGCATTAAAATTACGTTTTATTTTTTTTTTTACAACTTTAGCTTGTTCTTCCCACACTATTGTTATTTTTTTTCTTTTAGATGATTCATTTATTAATTTTTGTTGTATTTTATTTTCAGTTAAAGTTCAAACAGAAGGCGTTCTTACCACAGGCAAAACTTATTATGAAGCAGAGCTACTTTTCTAGGTCCAGAAATTTGATACAAAAAACAAATCAAACAATGTATAGTGGTTCCTTTCTTCAGCTAATGACTTAATAAAAATCTTAAATACAGTGACAATAATGAAAGCAATCTTTTTGAGAAAGAAATTTCCGTTTGGGATACTGATAAGTGTAATAATACTGATAAAGCATTTTAGGTGCTCCTATTGCTTAGCCAAAAAGTTTGTTAGTAAACGTGGTTTATACAATCATATTCGAAACCACACTGATTATAGAACATTTAAGTGTTCTTACTGTGAGAAAAGTATATAATCGGAAAGCATCACTTAAAATCCCCACATTTCAAAACCACACGGAGATGAAATAGCCATTTAAGTGTTCTTACTGTGAGAAAAGTTTTAATCGGAAAAATTACTTAGAATCCCAACATCTCGTACCCACACTGGTGAAAAACCATTTTAAGTGTTTCTTACAACTGTGATAAAAGTTTTAGTCAGAAAATTAGTTTAGAAAACCACATTCGAACCCACACGGATAACACAGGTGAAAAACCTTTTAAGTGTTTCTTACTGTGATATGAAGCTTTAGTGATAGTAATAGTTAAAAGAAATTCACCTTTTTATACCCACAACATGACGAAAAGCCATTTAAGTTTCCCTCTGTAATAAAAGTTAATACGATAAGGTAATTTAAATGTTCACCTTCAAACCCACATTAAAGCTTCAACTTCAACATGAAAAACATTAAAAAACATTTGAATTTTTATTAAGATTAGTGTTAAAAATTAACATTGATTGTTATGACAGTCCTGAAATTATTTTAAAAAATAGGAATTTATTATAAATTTGCCTGTAATATTAGAATTAAATGTAATACTTAATTAGTAGTCTGGATATGATTAGTAGTGGCAATAGTAGTAGGCTTAGGAGACTGAAGTTTTAGTCTAGATAGATATTCAAATGAAGGCCTGGATGTGTTAAATGGATGCGTTTTATTGTATTAAGAGGTTTTGTTTTTCTTATATTTATGAAGCAGGAAAAATTTATTTTTCTAAAAAAAACTTTTTATATTTTTATTATGTTTATTAACTTCTTAGTTTTTTGTACATGTTTCCTGTTTGACTCTTTTAAATAGTTTTATTTTTTTTTCATCATTTCTGTATTTCACTTGTTTATTATTCTAAACCCGTGGAATATTATTATTTTTTATAATTGAAAGAAAAGTTAATTAAGATTTAGGTATGTACCGTATATTTTTTATGTAATTTATTGAATATTATATTTTTTTACAAGTACTTTGTTTATACCTGGACTTAAACTGAGAGTAATAAATGATTTGTACCGTTTTAGAGTTTGATTCTTCCTAATGATAAAGCTATCCGCAGCAACTTAATTTGCTTTATTTTTTCTTGTTTGTCATTGAACCGTCTTCTTATATTTGGTTTTACTGTAAAAGCAGAGCTGTGGAAACGGAAATTGGTTTGGACCTATACCCAAATCTTCGACAGGTAAAAGCGTCGTCATTTTTCTGTTAATTCTGGGGCCCATTTTTCTCGTGTTTGAATGTGTCGGTGATTTTGCAATATGTAAAAAAATATTTGTTTGAGAGGATTGGTATAGAGATTTGGCAGGGTGTGTAAAAGGAGTGGTTTGAAAGTAAAAGTAGATATAAGAGTCAAGTTATGGTTGTGAGTTGAGGACGTCCTCGGTGTGAATTATGTTAGATGGTGCAGCAGCTGGAAAAAGTGTCTGAGTTTTAAATATTTAGGGTAATAAGGATAGATGAAAGAAGAACGGATGATGCAGAGTTAGTTGGAAGGAAGATTGTGAATGGCAGGAAGGTGGCTGGTGCAATTAAATCCTTGGTGAATGTAAAGGGACCAAGTCTAGAGTGTTGCATGAGGGCATGTTGTTACCTGTGTTATTGTATAGTAGTGAGACTATGGTCTGGAATAAGAAGTATAGATCTAAGTTCAATGTGTTTCAGATGGACAATCTAAGGGGAAGCGGTGCTAGGATGTGAGAAGAATTGATAAAATGAGGAATGAACGTATTAGAGAGGTGAGAAATTGTGGTGTGAAGACAAGGGGTAAATAGAGAGAATAATGAACAGTATGTCTGAGATGTTTTGGTCATGTGAAAAGGGGATGAATGAAAGTTGGTTGGTTAAGCGAAATGTATAAGTTGGTGCAGCTGTGGGGAACTGACCGCTGGAGACAGAAGAAAAAGATTGGATGAGTCAGTAAAGGGAATGTTCTGAAGGAGAGAAATGTTGAGTTTGGCAGAGTGCGAGAATAAAGGTTCATAATTGGAGTGAATTGGCGGGGTTTTGTGAGGGGGTATGATTAGTGGACCCACCTGGGCCAAGGAGTATGAAACCCTTACATTACGATTTATCCATTAGTGGTGCGTCCGTTCGCGTCCCGTGAAGCATCTAGGGTGGATTTTTCTGATTGCCACGATTTCTTATTAATTAATGGTGCAGAGGGGGCGGTAAGGCTGGGCTTTCTTTTCGACTTTTTTGGTAATATTCTACTGCTTTTCTTTTCCGATGCATGTACACACCTTACCCCCAGTCTTGGGGAGAGAAAATGGGTTAAGATAAATGAATATTTTTATATATATATATATAAATATATTATATACTATATATATATATATATATATATATATATTTATATATATATATATATTGTAGTGAACTATAGATAAAAGGACTCTTTTAATATGATGATTGCATGGATTTTAAATATATATATATATATATATATATATAATTATAATATATATATAATATATATATATATATATATATATATTATATATATAAATAATATATATATATATATATATAAATATATATAATAATTTATATATATAATATAATATATATATATATATATATATATATATATTATATATATATATATATATAATAATATATATAGTATATATCCATATATTATATATATATAGGCTATATATATATTATATATATAAATAATATATATATATGATAATATATATATATATTATACCTATTATATATAAATATTATAATATAATATAATAATATATATATATAATATATATAATTAAATATATATATATTTATAATTAATATATATATATATATATATATATTATATCATATATTAATATATATTTAATTAATATATATATATATAATATATATATATATATATATATATATATATATATTATATACTATTATAATATATATATATGGGATGGGATTTCCCAGATGTGGGGTCAGTTGGATCATGGTTGAAATTCAAACATTTTATCAAACCATCAACTATCTTTTACATCTCCCTCTCAAAAACCACCTACCTAACTTTTACTATTTTTTCGCGCGTTCTAACGCTCACTGTTGACAACATAAAAAATCTTAGGTTCTGAACAATAAAACAATAAAATTATCTTATAGAACCTATATATTCACATACGGTTGCTAAGGTAGCCTTAAAGAAACTGGGAGTTCATGTTCAGGTTGCAGGAATTTATTACTTCTGCCACAGCTATCTCATCAGTTATTATAAGGAGCCATTTATTCGCCCTTGTTTAGTGAAAAGTTTACTGTTCTCACATCTGGGGGGGCTCCGGCTCCACCCTTTCTATTGGATAGAGTTGAGTCTAAAGCTAAGAGACTTTAATTAACTGTCCCCTACTTTCTAACTTTCTTGACCCATCTATACTCTTGTGGCATGACGTTGGCGGCACTATTCTCTTTTTCTATAGGTTACTACAACGGTTAGATGCTCAGAGGAGTTGGCCCACTCGCATTCCACCTCCATTGCGTCGCCCTCGCAATACAAGGCTTGCCATGCTCTCGCATGAAATTTGCGTGAGCATTGAAAATCCCAGACTCGTTCGTTGAGTATGCGTTTTTGGGGGCCTCCTTCTTTTCCAGCCACCTTCTGTTCTGTGGAAAACCCTCCTTGCCATTCTTCTGTTTTTTCCTACTGTATTTAATCTTCCTCTCTTTAAACCCACGGTTTGCGCACACCTGAGAGATTTGCGTTTATGGCTAATGGGCTTGTGCGTGGTACTTTCGGATAATTTATTTCCTGGCCCCCTCCTTGAAAAGGGCCCAGACCATGTGCAGTAGCGTGTGGGTAATCTGTAAAAACTATATATATATAATTATATATAATAATAATATATATATAATATATATATATATATATATATATATTATAAATATAATATATATATATAATATATAATATATATATATATACACTTGAAAAAGGTTTAGTTAAAATAAAACCACTAAAATAGTACTTCTACTTTTTTTCAGATGGTACGAATTGAGCTCCAACCATTCTCTTAAAAAGTAATCTCTTTACTACTTTGCGATAAGTTAGAATGAAAACTACTACATGTATTAGTTAAAATTACTTTTGTGTGGTAGTAAAATGAACTTTTGTTTAGTAGTATAAAGGACAATTTAATTTTAACTATTTTTTCTCTACTACAACTTGTAGTAGAAAGAGAGGTGGTAAATTTTACTATGGTTTGAAGTCGTTATATTTACTACTTGTGTAGTTGTCATTGTGTGATTGTAAAATATATTCACGCAATTTGGACCACCATCTATTATCAGACAACTTGAAATTTACTTCAAATTTACCTCATAAGTATTACGTCCACATCACGTCATTGAACTCGTATTGATATTGATCCATATTGATTCGATCACCGGCCAGTCTGGAGGGAAGATTCGAACACTCACCTCTTTAGCTTCCGCGTGTTGTCTAACCACTAGACCAAGGAGGATGATAAATTTTTATACCGATAAAAAATTTTTAATTTTAACTTTTCGATAAATCCTCTGTCATAAGTTATATATATCTATAAAGAGGATAGGGACATCACATTAAAATATGAAAACAAATAATATTATATAATAAATTATATATATATATATATATATATATATAATATATATATATAATTATTAAATATTAATAAATATTATATATATATAAATAAAATTATATATATATATATATTATAATATATATATAATATATATAGTATATATAAAACACACACACCACACACACCACACACACGTATATACTGTACAGTATCAAAGCACACACATACACATACTTACACACCTACACACCCATCGTCACACACCTACCCACACATACACACACACAACACACACACACACACACAACAACACACAACCAGACCTGCACTGCTTTAGTTTGGGTAATTATATATTTTTCATTATTAATTATTATTATATATATTATTATGTATTATTATTATTATTATTATTATTATTATTATTAATTTATTAATTATTATTATATATTATATTATTTTAGGTTTGAGTATTATTTATTAGGTTTGAAGTATTATTATTATTATTATTTTTATTATATAGATTTATATTTAATATTAATTATATATTATATTATTATTATATCATTATTATTATTATTATTATTATTATTATTATTATTATTATTATTATTATTATTATTATTATTAATATATATTATTATTAATTTATTATTATTATTATTTAATTATTTATTAGGGTCTATTTCGCAATTGGTTAATAAAGTAATTGTAAAATTATTTAATATTTACTTTGCATATTACTATTAAAATTTACTTAAAAACATGTACAAGTTTAATATAAATTTATTCATCAAAATCGATATTATAGCTACTACAAAAATATTTAAAAACCTTACTATCACAGGATTATATTATTTTTCTTATTATAGTAATAACAAAACCTTTATAGTAACTTAATTTACTTGGTATTTTAACCGCAAATAGGAGTAAATTAATATTTTCTTTCACTGTATGTCAAAATTTAATATACAAAAATAAAGTAATGTAAACAGATAACTAATGTAGAATAGCTCTAATCTATAAAAATTTAAAATGGTGTTAATATTTATTACTAAAATATAATCGGTTGGTTGTTATCATGTAATCATGTAATCATGTAATCATGTAATCATGTAATCATGTAATCATGTAATCATGTAATCATGTAATCATGTAATCATGTAATCATGTAATCATGTAATCATGTAATCATGTAATCATGTAATCATGTAATCATGTAATCATGTAATCATGTAATCATGTAATCATGTAATCATGTAATCATGTAATCATGTAATCATGTAATCATGTAATCATGTAATCATGTAATCATGTAATCATGTAATCATGTAATCATGTAATCATGTAATCATGTAATCATGTAATCATGTAATCATGTAATCATGTAATCATGTAATCATGTAATCATGTAATCATGTAATCATGTAATCATGTAATCATGTAATCATGTAATCATGTAATCATGTAATCATGTAATCATGTAATCATGTAATCATGTAATCATGTAATCATGTAATCATGTAATCATGTAATCATGTAATCATGTAATCATAGAATCATAGAATCATAGAATCATGTAATCATAGAATCATGTAATCATAGAATCATGTAATCATAGAATCATAGAATCATAGAATCATAGAATCATAGAATCATAGAATCATAGAATCATAGAATCATAGAATCATAATAATCAATAAAAGAAAAGATGTTGATAATAAATGACTGAAACACATCGGAAAAGAAAGCCCTCCTTACCGCTCTTCTCAAATATATACCCATTAATTAGTGAGACCTCGTCGCAGTCAGAAAAATCCACACCCTTAGAGGCTTCATAGGACCGCGAAGGACCCTCACTATGACATATCATCAAGTGTAGGGTTCACCCCCTGGCCCAGAGTGGGCCACAACCATACCCCCTCACAAAACCCCGACCATTCACTCCTATTAATGCACCTTTATACAGTGTTGCCAAATCACATTTCTCTCCTCCAGACATTCCTCTACTGACTCAATTCCCACTTTTTCTTCTGTCTTCCAGCTGGTCGAATTCCCAACACACTCACCACTAACACCCGCTTAACCAGCTGACTATAATTCATCCTTTCCACTATGTTAACCAAATCCATACTCAAATCGACGATACTTTCATTTTATTCCTCAATATTACCCTTTCTTCACACCACATAAACTCTCCAATACGTTCATTCCTCATTTTTGTCAATTCTAATTCTACACCTAAACACGCCAACTTCTAAGATTGTCCATAATAATCTGAAACACAATTTTGAACTTTAGATACTAATAACCTTTTACTATATTTCCAGACCATAGATCTCCCTACATAAAATTATACATTAACACAGGTAACAAACATACCATCTTATGTAAGAACCCTAGCTACACTCAAAGACTTCAGTCCCTTTAACAATTCCACCAAACAATTTAATTGCCACCAGCCACCTGTACTGACCTCATTTCACAAAACTTATAATCCTACCTAACACTGCATACATACCGTTTTCCCTTTTCAAATTCCAACATTATTCTAAATATTTAAAATCAGACACTAGTTCCAGTCTGCTCACCATCTAACATAAACTTCACACTGAAAACTGTCCTCACTCACAACCATAACATCACTCTTACACTTATCTACATTTACCTTCAAGCCCCTCATTATTACACCACAATCCTACCAAATCTCTCACCCATCCTTATTCAAACACCTTTTTCAGATTTCGCCACAAAAACTCCAAAACATTCCGAAAGAAAAAGAACCCTCCATAATCTCCACCATTCATAAAACACCATCCAATCATGCGCACTCTTCCCACCTCTTATTCTTACAACCCCTATTCTAAGTATAAATAAAATAATTTAATAATAAAATATATATAACAAAGAGAACCAAGAGAACAAAACTATTACTTCTTGACCTCAATTGCTCTGTTACTAAATAAAACCAATCACTCGACTCATTATTCACACTCTCTCATACACATACATTACGACAGAACTTGCCACCAACACCAAACACACACACCACAGAGCTATCCTTATTAATCCTGTCATATGCTTCTGTTGCAAAATCCATAAAATCTTAAATAACAAATTTATCTTCTCCTCCCTTCATTTTCCTAACAGTTCAATGTAAATATTTTATCCACACATCCTCTACCACTTCTAAAAACACACATTGTTCTTCAGGCAATCAGTACTTCCGTCCACTCGAACGCACCCTTTCGACCAAATACCAGCATTATCTTCCCAACAACACAATAAACTAATTTCCCCTATAATACACTACTGATTACCTTATCCCCTATACCCTTTATATAAAGACAGGTCTATTATTGCTCTCCCAATCCCTCGAACTATACACTCATAAACACTTTGTAACAACAACTTAAAACCAACAACGACCATCCAGCCTATATTATATATAATATATATTTATATATATATATTTATATATATATATATATATATCCGTATATATATATAAATAAAAAAGATATTATATATATATATATATATATATATATATATGAATTAATAAATAAGTGATAATAATTATATATATAAAAATTATATTATATATATAAAAATTAGTATATATATATATATAATAAAAAATTATATATATATATTAATATATATTTAAAATTCATAGAATAAAAGTAAAAAAAATTATATAAAAAATAAATGTTAATATATAATAAAAGTATGTAAGTATATAAATTATAATAAGGAATATAAACATATTTAAGTTAATACATATTAAGAATAATAAATCATAATACAAGAAAAAAAAAAAAAAAAAAAATCCTTGGCAATTTAAAATAAGTTCCAAAAAGTACATTGTGCAAATAAGTACATATTGCAATACATAACAAAGGCAAGTACAAGTACACTGACGCTGGTTTTAGATACTGCAAGTACAAGTACTCCAAAAATGTACTTGAAATTACAATAGTATTAGTTTCTTTCAACCCAAGCCTGATGCGCGAATAATAATAATATTATAATATATATATATATATATATATAATTAATATATAATATTATTATATATAAATTAAAAATATATATATATATATATATATAATTATAAGAATACATATAATATATATGATATAATATATATATATAGAAATATATAATAAAAAGAAATATATATAATTAAATATATAAAAAATATAATATATGTATTTATATATAATATATATAATTATAAAAAAAATATAATATATAAATATTTATAATATATAATAATATAAATATATAATATATAAATAATATAAATATAAATATATAATAAAGAGTCTCATGGGTGGCGCAGTGGGCGGAGCCGAGTGCGTTAAATTGTCAACGACTTAGTCTTTATCATATCCTACTGTTCAAACGATTTGTACTTTCGGACTAGTCACCAGGAACGGACAACGAATAAATGCCTTTTGTATGAGATGTCTATGACACAATACTATTACGGCCAAGTGTATAAAATAAAAATAAATAATATTAAATATTAAAATTAATGAAGAGATAATAATAAAAATAACAAAATAATGGAGAATATAGTATATGAAGTATAGTGAAATTGTAATAATAAATTGAATAATAGTGATACTAAAAAGTAATAATAAAAATTATGTAGAGAAAATAATAATAGGAATAAAAATAATAATAATATTATTATTTGGTCAGGATGGGATGAGTTATTATTAGTTAGTAAGTGATGTAGTGAGTTATTTTTAATTAATTATTATGAGTTTATTATGTGATAAGGATTTGATATTATATAAAATTTTGTGTATTATATTATGATTATGGTATTATTATATATGATGAGTTGGATGATTCAATGTTATGGATGATCATTGCAAAGAAAATCAATTTCTTTTCATGTATATTGGCGCATCTGCCACTCACCCTATCAGATCTGTCTAACTGTTCTACAAAAGCGAGAGAGACGAACTTTACAAACATGATATCATGTTTATTCTATTTTACTAATATTCATTGATACCTTCACGAGTTAA
>JABUQX010052641.1:5000-7500 GCA_015478945.1 Trachelipus rathkii | reverse complement strand
TAATTAAGTTATTAAGGTATAGACCATTATCAGTTGCCTTGACATGTATACCTGTAGAAAAGGTTCCATCATCATTAATTTTGGTTTTAATATCCAAAAAGGTTAATAATATTATTTAGAAATGTTTTAGATATTAATTTGAGGCAAAGGACTTTGTAAGCGGTTGTCTAAATGAAGAATGTCAGGGATCTTAAATATAGTAAGGGTGTCATCAACGTATCTTATAGAAAAGGCTGGGTTGAATGTGTTGTTTTCCCTCAAAATTCTATTTTCTAGCTCCGACATGTAAAAGTCAGTGAATGTAGGGCCCAAAGGTGAACCCATGGCAACACCATCCTGTCTCAGGTAGAAACTATCTTGAAATTTGAAAGGGGTTTCAGTGCAGCATATTAATAGTAGGTTCCTCATGTGGTTTTCGGATATGTCGTGAGGAGGGAGATTATTGGAATGATAAACATGTTTAATTATAATATCTTTGGTTTCTACAACCGGGACATTCGTAAATAATGATTCAGTGGAAAGAAGTATTGCTATGAATGCTCGTGATTGGGTTCTTAAGTGTCTTATTGTGGACTTGGTGGAGTCAAACCAAAATGCTCATGTTTAGGAATGGAAGCGATATCAGCATTTGCCAAGCAAGCAGATTCAGAAATGAGTGGAGAATATGGAAATGTTTCCATGGAGGCAGTGTAAGAAGGTGACACCGGAAAAGTGTAATTTTTTTTGTAAGGGAGTTGAAGTTGCAATATTGGGATCCAATATTGGATCCGTTGGATTACGGTCTTATGGAGGTCTAACGCTAGAGACTTTGTCAGTGAGTCATCAGGTGGGTGATTTTATTAGACTGGACAATTTTAGTTAAGATGGGGAACCTCTGGGTCCCTTTCATGCCGCCAACAGATTTAGAACTCTTGCAGCACTTGCAGTGTTGCGTTGAACGGTTTTCCATTCATCTCTCTCGGGAGAGGAGAGAAGAGAGAGAGAGAGAGAGAGAGGAGAGAGAGAGAGAGAGAGAGTCGTCAAATCAAGCTCCATTTGAGAACTATGATCCATTTCATCCGCTAAGGCATAGAATCCTTTAGGGAGTTCTGAAATAGATAATTCGGAAGAATAGTTATAGGAGGATTCAGAAGAGCTGGAATAATCCTGCAAAATATCATAGAGTTGGTTAAAGGTGGATCTGTGAATGGCTGTGATTGTTTGGGTCACAATATGTTGAAGTCATTGATTTTGTCTTAGGAATAGACCTATGACGAGGGCGCTTCCGAGTTGCGTTTTTATATCTGGGGTCAATGTGTTTTGTTTTAAAAATTCGAATGTTTTGTATTTTAGCGAATAATCTTTGGCTTGGTGATTAATCTCTTCTTTTTGTTTAGGAACATCTTTTTCAGGAATTTGAGTAATGGTGGGAGACAGATTAGAGACCATAGACGCAGGTCTTTTAAGTGGGTTTGGTGAACTTATCGGGAGAGTATGGGACAGAGTGTTTTGGCAGAAAATGTTCTCCAAGCATGTTGGATGAACCAACCTAATTGTTGATTAATTAAAACTGAAGTACTCAGGTATGGTTTGTTGATGGCATTTTGAACTGGAGATTGGATCAAGAGCTGCTTTTGAATTATTTGAGAAGTCGGTAGCATAGGCAATGCAGTACAGTAACTGCTTGAGTTTCACTAGGATTTGGGGGAAGAATTCTACTGGAATGGAGTTGTGCCGGTGGATTAAAACGCTGAGGCAGGGGGCTTTTACAATTGTAGCATAAGATTGCCTGTGTCTTGTAGGATATTTGTCTTTGAACTGGTGTATGGCATCTTTCCTGCTCAATTTTTGTATGGTGCATAACTTCAAAACCTCCTGTTCAAACAGGTAAGACGGGCATTTTAAAGAAGAGGCACTGTGGGGTCCTCTACAGTTTTTAATTGTGGTATGTTTTCACAGGGAATGTGAAAATCTTCTCCGCAGACTGGGCATATATCATGCGGTCTCCTACAGTAATTTTGGGGATGACCAAACCGTTGGCATTTAAAGCAACGTCTGGGTCGGGGAATAAACGTATGAACACTGTAACTTCCAAGGGGTAAATCTGTAAACGTTTGTAAAGGGAAATCTTTTCTGCTGGAGATTTCTTAAAATGACAGCAATATATTTGATCTTCTGATCTAAAGAATGAATAGTGCCCCTCGATGTGTTTCTTATTTCATCATGAGTGGAAATTAGTTGGATGATTCCGAGAGACGTTAAGGGTTACAAGATAGAGCTTTTTCAAGTGCATCGCTAAGAATAATGGTTCTTTGGTCAGTATGAGCTTTAGAGGTAGAAGATCGCAACAAGTATTATATTGGGAATGGTGTGTCATCTGGCATTCTCGGAGGGAGAGCAGTATATGGGGTAAACAATTGAGAACGACTAGGACGGGGGTCACCTTTTCGGGATTGCCCCAACCGTCCGGGCACCTGGGGTATCGAGGGTGTACCACGCGACGAATCGCTGAGGTGTAGTA
>JABUQX010052641.1:0-2500 GCA_015478945.1 Trachelipus rathkii | reverse complement strand
ATAATCGACTCCGGTTCACCACTGATGAGTAGAAGTGAATATTAATAAAAGTAATGTGAATTTATTTTACTATTTGATAGTGGCTTCTTGAGTACTTGAGTAAAGTGAATTATCAATGAAGTGAATCACCTCACAACGGAGGTCAAACAAAACAAAAAAGCACTTGGCTATGCCTGTGTGTGTGGTGTTCGGGTATGTGTGTGAGTATGTGTTTGTATGTGTGTAAGTAGGTGTGTGTGTATGAGTGTGTGTATGTGTGCAATTGTGTAAATGTCTGTGTGACTAGGTGTGTGTATGTGTGTATGTAGTGTGTGTGTGTGTAAGTATTATGTACGTGTTTGTGTGTGGTGTGTGCTTGCATGTGTGCAAGTAGGTGTGTATGTAAGTATATGTATCTGTGCATATGAGTGTGTGTGTATTTGAACCATCAATTTTATTAAATTAGAGGTTCTTAAATCTTTTTTAACCGACCAAAATCAACAAGACGATCAACTTCACGAGACCCATCAGTCTATTTTTAAATTAAATATATATATATATATATATATATATATATATATATATAAATATATATATCTTTTTTACATGTATGTGAAAACAATGTATATATATATATATATATATATATATATATATATATATATATATATATATATATATATATATATAAATATATATATATATATATATATATATATATATATATATATATATATATATATATATATATATATATATATATATATATATATATATATATATATATATATATATATATATATTAATATATATATATATATATATATATATATATGTAATGAATATTCATCGTGTTCTGCACGTATTAAAAACAAGGATTGTTTAAAATATAATCTATTTGCTTTTAAGAATATATTAATATATTTTTTGCAAAGAGTTAAACATGGAGTGTGCTGTAAGAGGCGCAAAGTGGTGAAATAAAAAAGGTGTTGAGACGTAAAAAGAGCATGAAAGATATTACATGCACTGGCGTAAGCAGAATTTTTTTCGGGGTTTGGGGGGGATTTTTTCGGGGCTAAATCTTCCAGAATATATATTTTTTCGGTTTTTACTCATTTATCATTGTCTTTTATTTAAAAATTTTGATAAAATTTTGATTTTATCAAAATTTCGGTAGGGGTTGTAGCCCCCTCAGTCTCCTCCCTCTTCCCCTCCCCTCCCCTGCGTACGCCACTGATTATAGGTGAAGAGTAGTGCCAAATGATAGATCCCATCTTAGATGTTAAACTTGATACATCTCATTCACATTCATATACCTCCACAGCAGATAATAATAGGATAATAAGAAGGATGATATAACAATAGGATAATAATAGGGATGAATATAGGATGACGACTTTGAAGTGGAATATTTAAGAATTATCATTTTCAAGTATTGATATTTTTTGAGTTTTTTCTCGAATCTTACAGTAACAATTTTTTTTTTCAGAGAGAAAGAAATAGCATAATCATATATATATATATATATATATATATATATATATATATATATATATATATATATATATATATATATATATATATATATATATATATATATATATATATATATATATATATATATATATAAACATAAAAGAAGAACGATGTAACGTAACATATATATCTAGTTATGAATAGTAAACCATATATATATATATTTATATATATATATATATTTATATATATATATATATATATATATATATATATATATATATATATATATATATATATATATATATTATGTGTATACATTCATAGTTACCAATACTTTTCTTATAGTCCTTTTTCATAATAGTAGCGCAGAGATCTGTAGCTTGTGTGAAGTGTATTGGTCAGTTTTCTGAAGACCTCGCACTCGCACACCTATGATCTATATATATATATATATATATATATATATATATATATATATATATATATATATATATATATATATATATATATATATATATATATATATATATATATATATATATATATATATATATATATATAACCGAACCCACTCAACTATAACACCTTCGAAAACAAGCAACTCAAACCTTCGTCTCTCTCTCTCTCTCTCTCTCTCTCTCTCTCTCTCTCTCTCTCCCTCTCCCCTCTCTCTCCCTCTCTCTCCTGTTCTCCCTCTCTCTTATAAGTATCACATTATTTCTCTTTCCAAATAAACTTCTAAGAGGTTGTGTGTTCTGAGGCGCCTTCAAAATTTCTTCACGCCACCACAGTGGACCTTAACGTGTTCCGTAGCTCAGTGGGTTAAACGCTGTGGCTCCATTCTCTATACCACTGGTTCGAATCTTGGTCGGTGTGGAAGCAAAAACGAGTCACTGTTGTGTGGGCTAATCACCCAAACAGTTTTAATCATTCTATTACTAAAATAAATAAGTGTTACAATAAATCAGAGAGGACAAATTGTTATAGACGTCCTATTCTTCCTTGAGGAGTAACAGGAACCAAGTACCCTAGATGCCCTAGT
>JABUQX010052640.1:35000-40082 GCA_015478945.1 Trachelipus rathkii | reverse complement strand
TAATTGAATTTCATACTAGTACAAAAAGTTATAAGCCATTGTAAAATCTCTTTCATTCATTGGAGGTTGGGAAAAGAGGTTGGTAGGGTGCATTTGAGTTGGGTACCGTCGCACTTGGTAACAATTATATTAATAGATTGTGGCTAAATTCGAAATATAATATATATTCTATATATATATATATAATATATATATATATATATTATAATATATATATATATAATATATAATAGTATATATATATAGTATATATATATATATCGGATATATATATATATAGATATATAAAATATATATATATACAAAGATGTATTATAATATATATATATATATATTATATATATATATATATTATATATTAATAATAATAAATTAAATATATTATAATATTTTATAGTTAATTAATAATGATATATATGTATATATAATATACATAATTTAATATATATATGTTATTATATATATATTATATATATATATATATATATATATAATTAATATATATATTATATATATATCGTATAATATATATATATATTATATATATATATATATCTATACTATATGTGATATTATAAATATATATAATTAATATATATATTATAATATATATATATATAATAATATATATATATTATATATATATATAAATATATATTGATATATATATATAATATATATATTATTTATAATTTATATATATATATATATAATAATTAAACATGTGATCTGTAAATATGTAATATGTGTACATACACCAAACATCCGCATTCTCATCCGATCGCATCCGGCGGATGCGAAAAAAATGACATCTGCTGCATCACTAATATACATTAATACATTAATAATATCAATAACATTATTTTTACATTATATTTTTAATGAGCCTTAGCCATAACACTTAAGGTTAGTATCCCTGCGGGGGTGCATGGACTCGAATAATAAATATTTTTCTCAAAAGTTACTATTAAGCTAAGGTATTCTTAAAAAGAAAATTTGAAAATATAACTTCCAAGTTAAAATATAATTATATCACAATTAATACAGTTAAGTTTAAAGTTTAGAAAAGAAATTAAAAATAAATGTACATGTCTTTCAAAAAGTAAAATAGTTTACAAATTATTAAAGGAAAATATATTTAAGTCTTAGTAATGAGCTGTATCAAGTTTGAAGAAGATACAAGCAATTTTTAATAATATTATAAATATTATTTCAAATACTTACAACTCTCAAATTTAAAACAAAGAAAAAAAGATAACTTCTAAAACATTTTTGTGACGATTCGCTGTAATGAAGTTAAAAAAGTAAATTAAAAATATATAGTGACATGTTTGATAAAGGAAATGCAGTATAACAAAATTATTAAAAGGAAAATATATTTATTAAAAGTGTACAGTCGAAGCATAGAAAATGGAATAACATCACAACTAGAATTGATTTTGTTCGCGCGAAAATATTGCGTCGGTTTTCGCGCTGGTAAACTGCGACTCTCTCTATGCTGACTCTTCCTCGATGTGGGCACTCTGTGCTTTTTTCTTTTTTCTTCACGGACAGCTCCGGGGGCTCTAAGATACCAATAGGACTTGAAACCCTCATCAATTTCAAGTTTTCGTAAAAAGGAAAGATCCTCACTGACTAATAATGCTTATTTCAAGATTCGCTCAGCTCCGGATGCAGCTCCTGTTCAGTGCTCTACATATGAGGCTACTCAGGATTCGCTATATATATAGAGGTTTATAATATAATATATATATATATAATTATATAAATTATTATATATAATATATATATATATATATATATATATATTATAATTATAATATATATTTATAATATAATATATTATAAATATATATACTAAATAGTATAAAATATATATATTCATATATATATACCTATATACATATTTAATATAGATATATATAATATATTATATATTATAATATATATATATATTGTATATATATTATATATATATAATATATATAATATATATATATATATATAATAATATATCAGTATCATAATATACAGTATATAATTATATATATTAAATGTATAATATATATAAAATATATATATATATATAATGATATCAATATAACTATATATAACTATATTATAAATATATAATATATATTATTATATATAATTATATATTATATAATAGTTATATAAATAGTATATATATAGTTATAGTTATGTATAATATATTATTATTATATATTTATTAAGAATTTATAATAATAATATATATTATATAAGGTTATAATATTATATAATCTAATATAATATATTATATCTCTGAATAGGGGAACAAAATTTTTTATTTTTATTTTAAAGAAGGTTTCTCCAAATTTGAATTGTTGAGGGAATATAAATTAAGTTGTAGTCTACTTCTTGAAATTTCTCCTTCCGCGTCTTTCACATTATAACAATTGGCTTGGATACGCTTTATCACAAAAAGTCAACTTTAAAGATGACTAATTTAAATATTTTTTTTAGGACGAAGGTTAAAGAAAAAAATGAATCTTTTTGAAAGTCAAATGAACGAGGTAAAAGCTTTATTTTTAAATTCAAAGAGAACAGAAATGATATATGTAGATGAAATTACTCAGTCCCAATAATTTTGGAGATGTGTGTGTGTATCTGTTGTGTATCTGTGTGTGTCTGTGCATCGGGCTATGGGTTTCAGTCATTTTGTCACAGAAAAGTACTGCTAGAATTGTTCAAGTACTAGTACTGTTACTGAACCATCCCCTAGAATTTGTTCAGCAGTACAGTAAAGTAATTTTGAAACTTGATACGTAGTATATAGTAATATATATATAATAATGCCTTATATATTAAATATAATATATAAATATATATAATATACTATATATATATTAATTCTACTATTTATATATATATATTAATATATATAGGCTAGTGATAAATAAATTTACGTATATCACTATATATATTAATATACAGGATATTCTCAGATATTGTATAAAAACAACCGATTAAAACCGATATTAAATATGCCCATTTAAAAGTAGTCAGTCTGTACCAACTGGTACATCAACCACCGTCTTCTAACCAAGACTAGGGTAAGGTTGGCGGTAAATAAAAGGAACCAGAAATAGTAGATAGTATAGAATATGAAGCAAGTGAAAAGAAAGTGCCCAGCCTTATCCCGCCCATTTATAATACTTTTAAGTGAGAACTCGTCGCGGTCAGAAAATTACGAAGAGCTTTCAAGGGACTCGATGGGCCCTCTATGGCATCTCGTCAGTGTGGTGTTCATTCCTTGGCAAGGTGAGCTAACCAATAAACCCACAAAACTCCGCCCATTCAACCTCGCTGTTTGTCTCACTTTTCTTTCGCCCTCTATGCCACAAACTCACGATTTCCTCACTCAGGCGCATTCACTTTACTGACGTCACCCTTGTTCTTCACGGGAAAGAAGCAAGCATACACTTATCTCCTCAGCGGTCGATTCCCATCCACATCCCACTATACATCGTTTAAAAAAAAAAAAATAAAAAAAAACAAACACCAAGAACCATCCCACTATTTCCACTGACAACACATCCAAGTATTTCATTTATTCTCTCATTTACTCCTTGTTTCGCACCCCCACACTCTTTTAATACAGTATATTCACAATTAAATCAATTCATTCTATAGACCAAACAACACCAATCCTTAAATGATCATCTGAACACCTTGTACTTTAGATCTATATCTCTTATTCCAGAGCATAGTCTCGCTACTATGCATTACACAGGTAACAACATACCATTCATGTAAGACTCTAGCGCATCAAGACTTAGTCCTTTTATAATCCTACCAATGATTTAAATTGCACAGCCCTTTCTGCCATTCAACACTTTACTACTCACAACTTTGCATCATTCGTTCCTTTTCATCAACATATATCTAAATATTTTAAAACCTCATTGACACTTTTTTTTCAGCTGTCACATCTAAACATAAGTTCACACGTAGGACTGGTCTCACTCACACCATAACTTACTCATTTCTACGTTTACTTTCAACATGCTCCGACTTTTAAACACACTTTATAGGCTTAAGTACGTAACTCCTACCAATATCTCTACCAATCTCTCAAAACTCTCTAGCAGTTTCGCGCACAACAAGACGAAATCATCCTCAATTATAGAGGTAGCTTATCTCGCACCACTCTCTTCATCCATTCTCCATCAAGTCCCTAAGAACAACATTACCAGTCCCCCCACCACCTCTAACACTCTAACTCTTTCATAACACATCCATAATAAATTGAATAACAAGGAGACATAGACATACCCTGCCTCACTCCGTATTAATATTAAGACCAATCACTTCAGACTCTATTTTATTCTCTAAAACACGCTCACTATCGCCCATAACATCTTTGATTCCATTTCAACAAGCTTTCCACCACACGATATATTCACTAACACTGCCATATAGAGCTTCCCTCTAATATAATCATACGCTGTTGGAATCCATAAACCCTAAATACTCGTACAATTTATTCTTCTCATCCCTCATTTCCCTAATCATCTTCTCTAAATGTAATCGGTTCCGATCAACATTACATCTAACCACTTCTAATACACACTTGTTTTTTCACCGAAGATCAGTCCCTTTCAAGCAATCAGCCGCTCAGTCACTAGCTGTACTCTTTATACAAAAATACAGCATATATCTTCCCTATATCTTCTAAATAATTTCTAGTTCCCCTTATATAAGGGTAATACCACTGCTCTCTAGTCCTTTAGAATTATACCCTCCACAAATGCTTTGTTACACATCTTCCATATCTAGTCAATAGCAATTTAACATTCATTCTTTTCATTTCCCCAGCAATTCCATCTAAACCTGCTGATTTACCATTCTTCAACTTTCTCACTCTCCTATTACCTCCTTCATACTAATTACCTCATTCCCATTTATCATTCAACTTTCTCACTCTTCCTATTACCTCCTCCTCCTCCCTACTAATTGCCCCATCCTTAAAATACCTTCTTCTTCTTACACCATCAAACCCACTCACATTCAGTATCACCTCTTCATCACTGACAATGT
>JABUQX010052640.1:25000-30000 GCA_015478945.1 Trachelipus rathkii | reverse complement strand
AAAAGAGTTGAAGGTACGAGCGTCGTGTTCAGCTTTATCAGAAAGGAAGTCAGATATGGTGCTGTCGGAAGAAACTAGTAGAGGGAAAGAATAAGAAGCAAAGATGAAGTTGACATTTTTTAGTAAATTACCAGAAAGAACGTTGAGTTAAGAGTTATTAGCATTTCGAAGAATAGAATTATCAAGATTCTGGAATGAAATAAAAGTCTCGAGAGATTCTGAAATTTGAAGACGACTGAAAGCAGCGTCCTTACGCCGAATTGCACGAGAACAAACAGAATTAAGTTAAGGTTTAATGCCAGAGAGAAATAATCTCATACGCTCTACGCACTTAGAGGGGACACCCTCCCGCCAAAGAAATAATCATTCAAAAGAAACTCAGAGTGCGATTTCAAGGTCTAAGTAACTAGCGGCAGTAAAGATCCATATGCGGGAGTCTTTTTTTTGAGAAACACTAGAATAGAAAGAAGAGAATGCAGAGATGAGGAGATAGTCAAAGGAACCATTAGACGGAAAGGATTAAAAGAAAAAGGAAAAGGATTAGAAGCTAAGATAGGATTAAGAATGTTGGAATACTGATAGGAGGCTGCTCCATTTCCTTAATGTTCACCGGCACCATCTTTAGAACTAGAAAAAAGTCATTAGAGGTATGAAAAATTGAAATCATTCAAATTGGTGATTTTAGAGAAAGATGAGGGAATATGTTAAATTTTTAATTTTAGGTAGTCGAAGAATTTAGGATAGTCAGTACACTTAGGAGATAAATAAACAGAACACATGAACTAATGTGCTTAAGACACAGGATGGAAAATATAGAAGATTCAAAATTAGAAACACGAGAACAATGAACGTCGTTGCGCACACATGCAGTAAACGCATCCGCCTTTGGCTAAAAATTGAGGACCGAGACATTAAGAAGGAACATAACATGGTTTGCTGTCGGAGTGCTAAAACCTGAATTTCGATCAAGAATAAGAGATGAGGTCTAGTAGTGTAAGAGAGGTGGTATCAACAAAGTGGAAATCAGGTTTGGCACCACCAACCCCATCACCGGAGGCTGCCAATTTCCATGTGTTGATAATTGGAGCAGTGGATGAGGCGCTGTGTTTAGATTTAGTCCTTCCATGTAGTTCCGAGGCTAGTTATCGTTTGTCATTTTAAATATGATAAAAGAAAATGTTTGAATGTGTTTGTAAGCCTGTAGGGTATATATGAGGAAGGGGAGGGAGCGATGGTTCCACACTAAAGGCGAAAAAACAAGCATTCTAGTTTATGATCGAGAGTTAAAATGCTCTCTGGAAAGGTGTAGAAAGAGAGATGAACCAAAAAGATAATATATATATATATATATATATATATATATATATATATATATAATATATATATATATATATATAATATATATATATTATATATATATATATATAATATATATATAATATATAATAAAATATATATATATAATATATATATATATATATTATAATATATATATATATATATAATATAATCTCTGTGTGAGGGAAAAAGAATTAGCACAACGTATGTTCCCAGAAGGTAATGTTCTGATGGCCGTAATAAGAGACTAAAGGAACAGAGGAAGGGAAGTAGCACTTTCAAAGCAATGAAATTACCTTCCATTAGGCATTCGACGTATAGATACATCCCATGAGACTAAACTGTCCAATGGTTCACCACTCTTGCGCTCATATCCACATTCTTCATACACAGGAGTAGACTCTCCATGTCACACATATAGACCATAAAATATAACTATTATTACAGGCAACATCTTTTCTTCATATATCCCTGTGTATGGGGGAAAAAGAATTCCTACAAAGCATGTTCTGCGTGTCAAAGGAGGCGACTAAAGGGACAATGGTAGTTGAGATGCGGACCCACTACCTCTTATTTATACCCTCGGAATGCTTATGCATGCCTCGGATTTCCGTACATGTTACTCACTCTACCCAACATCTGTGGGAAGTAAAGGAAGGATAAAGGAAGAAAGAAAGAAATATATATATATATATATATATATATATATATATATATATATATAATATATAATATATATAATATTATAGTATATATATATAGTATATAATATACTTATATTATATCTATATATATATATATTAATATACCGGAGCGGCAGCGCCGAGAATTGTCGATGGCTTTTCCCACGACGAACGAATGGGCCGCGCATGTCTCTGTCCCCTCGCCTCGAAGTCCGAGATGTTCATCGTCCTGGCGGTTCAACTATCTGTGATGATTGGTTACACGGGTATTATATTATATATATATATATTATATATATATATATATTATATATATATAATATATACTATAATAATTATATATTATATATATTATATATATAGTAAGGATATGAAAGATAGAAAGAAATAATATATATAATAGTATATATGCATATATATATATATTTGTTCATTCATACTACAGCTCCCAAACTCATGAATGTGTTTTAATGAAAATTTATTTATCGGCTGGATTATTATTATTATTATTATTATTTTATTATTATTATTATTTTTATTATTATTATTATTATTATTTATATATTATTATTATTATTATTATTATTATTATTATTATATTATTATTATTATTACACGATTGAATTCTTTAGCTATTCGCTTACTATTAGCCTACGGTTCTCAAAGTTAAAATTATTGCTTTACGTTTAAAAATATTCATCGTATGCATATGCAATTAAAAATTTAAAAATACCATTAGTCTTACATAATCCTGAATCTAGTAAAACCAAACTACTACTACTTAAACTACTACTACTACTACTACTAATAATAATAATAAAAATAATAATAATAATAATAATAATAATAAAATAATAATAAAATAATAATAATAATAATAATAATAATAATAATAATACCATAATTATTATTACCACTACTAGTTACAATAAAAAAATACTTACAATAAAAGTCATGCAACAATTAAACTTATTAATTTGTAACTTAAAATCTTTGAATCTCACAACAAAATTTTGAGTAAATAAATAAAGAAGCAAGAAAACAAATATATAATAATAATAATAATAATAATAATAATAATAATAATAATAATAATAATAATAATAATAATAATAATAATAATAATAATAATAATAATAATAATAATAATAATAATAATAATAATAATAATAATATCGGAGACTTCTTGCAAAATATCTTGTTTATATTCATCCCAGTGGTTTAGATTTATTCACACAACAGATTGATCAACTACCGTCTTAAAAAAAATGGAAATAATATCTATTATAATAAAATAATATCTGTTAAACTAATTTATCAAATGAGCTGTTAAATGAAGATTTTTTTAACACCTCTATCACAATTTCATCAGTACCGAAATCTCTTTAAGTGGAAGTTAATGACGAGTCTTGCAGCATACCCAACAACTTTTAATTTCAACATTTTTCTTTCTCTCTTCTTTTTTCATTCATATTATCATCTGCTCTAATTGATCCCCAATATTATTTATTTAGATTTGTTTAAATCACTACCTAATTTAATTTTCTTAATTACATCAAATGTTTTCTATATTTCTATACATAAACTTTTAAGGGAAGATTCTTTTATTCCATCTTTATAGTCCACCTTCATGAAATTATTTTACATTCTACCTTCTGAAACTATTTATGGTGTTAGAGTTAAAATTTATGTAATTTAAGATTGCTACCGGAAGCTTCTAAAATATTATGCCAAGCTAGCTGGAAAAGAATTAAAAACCTCCTATTTTGACTTGAATCAAATGCATTATATTTTTTGACACTTTCATCTTGCTCAGGTCTTTAAAATCAATAAATTTAATCATGTACTCTTTTTTAACAAAGTTTTATCTTTGATACCATTCAGTTTAAAATGGTTTTTCTACTTTATATAATTACTGTTGGTATCAATTTCGCCTCAAAAGCGAACTAATTTGAAATTATAAAAAACTTTTCCTTAATTAGTTGTATCAATGGTAGAACAATTATTAAATCAATGCAATTTTATAATATTAATAAATATATTTATTAAAAACTCCGGAATATCGTTCATAACATACACATGCAATAGTTTTTAGTAAATCTATCAATAACCCATTTGGTGGCATACTTGAGCTTTGTGAACCAGTAATGCTGCGTCCGTTTTCGAAACTGATATAATTCTTCTACAATCTATTCAAAATTGCGAACACAACTGCCCATTGAATTAATCTTTAATCTTTTCTACTTGATCATAGAGTAATCAAACAAATTAAAGAATACAAAACATAATAATAATAATAATAATAATAATAATAATAATAATAATAATAATAATAATAATAATAATAATAATAATAATAATAATGATAATAATAATGATAATGATAATAATAATAATAATAATAATAATAATAATAATAATAATAATAATAATAATAATAATAATAATAATAATAATAATAATAATAATAATAATAATAATAATATCCAAGATTACTTAGTTAGTTCGTTATCTTGACCAGGTCGTGCGAAGAAATTAACTTCTTTAGCACAAGCAAAGAGTTCCTCAGAGTTCAAATACTGATCCTTGTCTTTGTCACAAGAGAAGAACCAACCCCAGAGACCTTCTCTGTACGTCATTCCTTCCAAGTGCCAAGATTGTTTCTTTAAGTCGTCTTCAAAATGTTCCACTATTAAGAATCGAAGAGCGTTGCGCTGAGGTCCATAGCAAGCAGCTGAAAATATTTAAATTAGGAAAATAATTCGAATCTAAAATCACTCTTTAGTGAATAGAAATAAACATTTCGTTAATAAATAAATAAAATAAATATAAAACAACAATTGCTTTTTTACGACTTTGAAAGATATTTAATTGTTTCATTTACTGAAAAATAATTATCGAATAATTTTAAACAATTATAATTGTTTAAAATTGTTCGATAATTTATAATTGGCTGATTTTATGATAATTATCATAAAA
>JABUQX010052640.1:0-15000 GCA_015478945.1 Trachelipus rathkii | reverse complement strand
ATTTTAAATCTCAAAGAAAATTTGAATGGCGAAATAAATATTTAGTCAAAAATAATTTAAATAAAATAAAATATATCCCTACATTATAAATAGTTCTAATATTACATATCAGAATTATATGTTGTAATGAATATTCATTTCTTGAAGATACAATAAAATAAAGTTACTGCTAAAGGGGGAAGATTCAGATAAGATATGGGATAACCTTTTAGAAAGTGTTATAGGCCATAAAGTAGGTAAATGACGATGGCGAATGGGGTCCAGTTGGGGGACAATCAATGAAGATATGGAAAACAAATTGCTGGGTATGGCGACAACAAAATTTGCAGATGGGAGGAAGGTTCCGTGATATATATTGAATGTGGGTGATAGTGGCGTGGCCAATACGGAGGCGTGTAAGTATCACCTCGTGTAAGCGCTTTCGGCGGTGGAAGGAAGATCTCTCACCAATGCTCGGCTTTATATTTCTAAGTTTCAATTCCCGCTGGTTAATCGTCCAGCGCTCTTGCCAATAAGATGGAAAGCCTTGTCGGAGAGCAGAATAGTAATCAGTTGATGGGAGGCGGCCTTGTCGAATGGAATCCGAGAGGTACCTGGAGCAGCTTCAAAAAGAAGAGGCGGCTATTTTAGCCTCTCTATAGGCGATTTCATTGCCAGTTACCTCTACATGAGAGGGGTTCCAACTAGGGGTGTACCGGAACTGAAATTTTCAGTTCCGGCCGGAACCGGAATTAGCCGGAATCACAAAAAAAATTCCGGCCGGAACCGGAATTTCTTATGAACTTTCGTTTAACTATAAAGAAATGTAAAAAAGTATTTTTTAAATAACTTCAACATAAAATCTGACGTTTAGTACATAAACGCCCAACTTCATGAACAATATGGAAAAATCACATCGAAAGGAATATCTGAAGTCCAAATATTTAATAGTAAAAGGGAAGCTTGGTATTTTTCTAGAAACAGGGGAAAACAACAAAAGAGCAATAGATTCAAGCTGTGAGATAATGAGTTTGAGGAGAGTTTCTCCCCAAAAAAGATTTGGCATATCAATAACCCCAAATTACAGAAAATAATGAATTTTATCGCAATGAGTAACCAGCCATTAACCTCACTAAAGAGGCATGGATTCAGTAGAACTTATGCCCATTCTTCAACCAAAAAATATCTTTCATTCCTAGTAGAAAATATTTTGTAGAGAAGATGTTACCAAATTCATACAGTAAATTATGATCAAGCAGTATTCGAGAAGTTCTCTAAGGGCTGATCAGATTATCATTACTTACAGATATATAGAGAGCTCTAAATAATTCAGAAGAGTCTTTGTATTTTCTTTAACTGCACTCGGGCTTACCAGCGAGTTAAAAAAATGGACTTGTACTCCATTGCAAGTATTTCTCAGGTTCTCATTCTGGAATTTAAATCACTATGAGTTTTGAAATGATGATGAATAATTGGGGAAATTCCTCCTAAAACAAAATCCATTTTAATCCTTCGAATGCAGCAATATAAAATGAAGCCTTGGAACTAATTTTTTGCAGGATTTACACAATTTTTCTTGTTTTATTCATAACTTCAATTTATTAAACATGCCTTATTTTCTCAAATAACAATGTGATTTAATAAAGAAATGTTGGAATATTTGTACACAATTTCAATTCATTTTAACTGTAAATAACTTAAATGTAATACAAAAGACTTGGATCAAAATCTTGGCAAGCCCACTATATGCAATTCAAGATGTTATTACAGTGAATAGCACATATTTGATTCTAAAAAGAAATTGAATGTTTGAAAAGACCTCGGCAAGGTTTTTATTATAGAACAATCAATCAAATTTAAGCTTTGACTGCTAAAAAATGGCAAATACTTGAAAAAATCTAAGAGTTTTGCAACCATTTCTCAAGGTTACGGAAACTATAAGGCAAAAATCAATTATATCATTCAATTATTCCTCCCATATTTGAGCTCTTCAGCATATCTCTCAAACTCTGAGGATGACAACAGAGTTCAGACTTTAAAAGAAGAGCTGAAGATTATCTTTATGTGAGTTTTAGATTTATGAATAAAAAGGAAGAAAAAGGATTCAATAGACTTATATCAAAACAAGATAATTGTTTTAAATACTGTAGTAGACCCAAGATTCAAAACTGACTTTATTTCTAATGAAATAAGAGAATTGAGTAGAAATTGGATGCTTGAAGAAAAATATGCAAATAATTGAAGGTAGAAAGTGATAATAAGTAGTAGCAGTACAGAAGAAGGTTCAGGCGATTTGAGTTCATCCATCCATTTTCATTACACAAGCCCATTATCTTACAATGGAACTTGAGATTTGACAAGTACCTCAAAATCATCAGGAACATTATTAAAAAAGAAATTACTGCAAAGTTACTTACTTTTTATAAGTTTGAAGAAAGTGAAAGTGGCAGCGAGTCAGTTTTAGTGAAAAGGAAAAAAGGAAAATCAGTGGCTCTCAAAGGTGAAATTCTTAAAGAAATTGAAACTCTTTTTTACCACAGAAATCAATTTCTAATCTGGGAAAAGAAGAATTACTTAATTGGGGGAAAGTGACCAAAGCCTAAATTTACAAACATAGCAGTATTAAGCCCAAAACATTACTCTCCTTTCCAGTTACTCCCCCAGTATATTTCAGGAGAAATTGATTCATTTTCAGAAGCAGGAAATATATTTGAGGAAAAACGTTTAAAAAATATGAATACTACACAAATAAACAAGTTTTACTGTAAGATATGTAATCCACTGTATGGATGCTTACACAAGGCTACTATTATTTTTTTTTAAAAATGGGTTATGGTTATGTAAAATAAATCCCTTTCCATCAATTTTTTTCATCAGAAGCTTAGATTAGTAACTTCCGGCTTCCGGCCGGAAATTTTGGAAAATTCCGGCCGGAACCGGAACCGGAAAAAAATGTCAAATTCCGGCCGGAATTCCGGCCGGACCGGAATTCCGGTACACCTCTAGTTCCAACATAGAATGATTTGTATCTTTCAGGAGTGGAGCAGCCGAAGAAGTTGTACAGCGGATACGATTGTGTTTTAAGAATAACGGGTTTTAAGTGCCTGAAGCGCGTTGAGCGAATCTGAATAAAGGACATAAGAGTGATCTTGCTTAAGGAATAGAAATCGAGAAAGGGAAATCATTATAAGCTATTAGTTCTGCCACGTAAAAATTGAAAGCTGAGTGGGAGGGTTATGGAGAGGTTGTGCGTCAGGAAATTACAGCAGATGCACCCACACTGTCCAATATTTTAGAGCCGTCAGTAAACACTGGAGTAAATTCACCATGAACTTCGGCATGATACAGAAATGATCCCTTTAACAAGGCAGCAGGGTTGCTAGATTTGGAGAGAGAGGTCAAGTCCAAACAAATGGTGGGAGCGGGGAATAGCAAAGGTGTGTACTCTTCGTCATAAGAAAAAGGCTGCACCTTTTGCAAAGGGATGTTAATGAAATTAAGGATGTTAAAGACTGTGTTTGCAAATGGCTAGTAATTAGGATTCTGAGGTATCTCCTGCAGAATCGGTGTCAGAGCAGACGGTATTGGGGTTTGAAAGCGAAGATAACTTGTGCACATGATGTATTCCCTTCGAAGAGAGAGTGGCATCACATTAGATTCAATTTCAAGGCTCACCCGGGGGGACGGTCGGAAGGCTCTAGTGGAGATACGGATCGAATCGTTTGGGATGGTATCTAGCAGGTGTAGTAGAGTTGGGAAGGCCTGACTATATATTACACAGCAATAGTCCAGTTTCGATCGGATTAGGGCAATATAGAGACGTAAAAGGGATTTGCGATCAGCACCCCAATATTTTGAGGCGAGATGACGTAATAGGTCAATCACGCGATGACAAGTCGTTTTCAGGAGTTTACTATGCGGTGCGTATGTTAAGTGGTCATTTAGAATGAGTCCTAGAAATTTGACTTATGAAGTTACAGGAATGGGGGAACCATATAAGGTTAGGTTCGCTGAAAGAAGGTGGCAGGTTCTTCGATTCCCTTTTTTCTTAAAAAGCACTGATGAGGTTTTGGTGGGAGAGAAATGGAAGTCATGAGAGTTACCCCATTGTGAAATATTCTCAATAGCTAGTTGAAGTTGCCTATTTCGTTTGTAAAAAGCTGTTATTTTATGCAAAATAGTTTTCATGTATTTTTTTTTTAAACGCTTATTGCTCTTGAATTCATAATAATGAGGTTTTCGTCTAGGACTATGCTTTATACGTTTATATTTATTGTTTTGTGCTTATATTTGTATATTTCTTTTAAATTTATATTTTTCGTACACAAAAAAATCATCATTTTATTGAAAATACAAAACTTTGAGTTGATAAATACTGATTTTGTAAAAGAGAATTGTATGTGTCATATGTAGTTTAAAATTAATAAGTTGAAAATAAAGGTTTTTGTTTTTTAGAATTGGCACCAAATCCTGCTTTCATATTACGCAATTCTTTAAGCTTTAAAATTCAGATGGCACGGAAAAAATCAATTGATTTTTTCAACTGATTTTTTCACTTGATTTTTTGCCCCAAAAAATCATGATTTTTTGCTTTTTTTGATTTTTTATAAATATTTTTTAATATTTTTGGATATTTAAGTGATTTAATTTCAATAGAAATAAAAAATTAGAATAATAATATCATAGCAAGGCTACCCTGTTTCAAATTTCTACACTATAAAAATATCAACAAAAGATCATGTTTCAAACATGTTTCTTTTATTTCTGATGTAATATATTATCATTTTTGCAAATAACACTCTTTAGTGTTGTTGATTCATTGTGTCATAGACTTATAAGCCCTATTTTAAGATTTTGAACTCAGATATAGGGCCTAGGGTTAAAAATAATACTTAATCGAACTTAAAAAAAAAAAGGTTGCTTACAAATTATATTTCGCGTGACGTCACGATTCTCAAAAAATCCAAAAAATCCAAAAAATCAAAAATTGATTATTTTCTCAAAAAATCCAAAAAATCCCCAACCCTGCTTTAAAGTAAACTTGCCGCAAGTTTAAAACTGATTTTATTAATATCTTGTTTTCGAAAGTTGGGCATATTTATTTTATTTCCATTATATGCCACAAATGATTGACTGATTGCAAAATCAGATAATAACACTGAAGTAAATTTGGACATGTGTATTTTCTTTTCAATACCAATAAGCCACATATTGTTGTCTAATTTACTGATTTCGTTGAACAGAATTATTTTCCTTGGACTTGTGTCATGGTTCTTGTCTTGTTAGAAATATTCATCCACCGTATCCTCCGCAGTTTTTTTTAGTGCGAATGCCTCTAAAATTTCCTTTGGCATTCCTGCAAAGTTGTGGAAGTTCATGCAATTCTCGCTCATGTGAGACTGTCCGACAGTCGATAAAGATAGATATGGAGCCTCAAAATAATGTTTTTTCATTCGCTCCTTGTATAACAATAAGTAAAATAATGGGAGCGATGCAACTTTATTTGCTTTCAACGAACATACTTGGATATCCAAAAATTATATTATTGTTACTTAATATTGGTTTATCGAGTATATTACAAAATTATATAGAATTAAACAAATTTTGAAAAGAAAATAAATTCGTGAGTGTGTCTATATTGCACTCATCTAATTACGTAACTTCCACATAATTAGTAAGTGGTGGTTTATCTTAACAGCTTTATCTACAGTTATTTAGAGTAGGAGCTTTTCTTTGTGTCATATATCCAATTGCATTTAGAGTCATGCCCTCTAAGCTAACGCTCATGAGGAGTCGCTCAAAGGTGGTGTAGAAACCATATTATGATGCCCAATTATTAATTTTCATTCATTTGCTACGAGTTAGTTGAACGTTTTGAAGATTTTTATTTTATTCGCAATCATTGAGAAAACAATGGGAAGATATAACCACGTTACACATCTTTCCATTCCTTAAAATAGTCAGTATGCAATACTATACGAGTATAGTATTGATTAGTATTAAGTTTAAAAGAAATTACACTCTTTTACGAAGGCTACACCATCATTCTTCGTGAACCTTGTCAAAGACAGAATAAAAGTACATTCAAACCATAAACTGCTTCCTGGTTAATAATTAATTCACCACGAGTATTAGAGTAGAAACACCTTAATTCTTGACCTTATCAAAAATTATATGAGCATTAGGGATTCCAGAAAGGAATGTAACATATCTGGTCAAAGAATATTCCAACAATCGTAACTAAATTTCTGTCAATTATCAAAGAATGAAATAGATCAGCGCTTTCAAAGAATTTGAACACTCTTTTCTTGGAAAAAAAAGTTAAAAAAGTTTTCGAAATTAAAAATGGGTTAATTTTCCATTGGGTGTATCACTATAACAAATTTCACTATTTATTTTCATAGTTTGCTTTATATATATATATATATATATATATATATATATAATAAGGCTGTGCGTACACCTAGTGTATATAATAATATATATATTATAATTAATATATATATATGTTATATATATTATATATATTATATATATATAATTTATTATATATATATATATAGTGTTGTTCGTAATTCTATTTTAAATTTATCTTCATCGCCACTTGTGGGCCAGTTTTCTTTTGGGTTGTTGATGACTGAATTCCTGCGAGTGTTGGACTTGCAATTGGATCAAGGGAATGTGATTGCATTAGTCATCAACTATCCTCTTAAAACTGTGTAAATAATAATCTTAATAATCATTTTCATATAAAAATTAAAATTTATTAATATAAAATTGCCTGGAGTCGGTGCAAAAATGAACCGAAAAATTTCTTACAATACCGTACTCTGATAAAGGCTTATAAGAGTAAAGTACCCTTTATAATTGGGCTACGCCCTTGAAATTTACAATATTAATTCATCTAAATAATAAATAGTAAAAGTCTCAAGTTTGGGATTCCTGGGTTACCTGTAACCCCTAAAATTGGGGTTAGGGGCTGGAGCCCCCCCATCCCATTTTTGTTGATTTCTACATGCATATTCTTCTTATTCATGTCCCAAACTACTATTGTGCCAAATTTCAATAAAAAATATGCAAATTTCAACATATATATATATATATATATATATATGTATATATGTGTATGTGTATGTATGTATATGTATATATATGTATGTGTGTATATGTGTATATATGTATATATGTGTATGTGTATGTATGTGTATGTATATGTATATATATATATATATATATATATATATATATATATATATATATATATATAATATATATATATATATATATATATAATATATAATATATTATATATATATTATATATATATATTATATATTATATATATATATATATATATATTATATATATATAAATATATATATGTATATATTTATATATATATATATATATATATTTATATATATATATATAATATATAATAATATATATAATATATATATATATATATATATGGATAGATATATATATACACAATACCTATTGCCTTCCAAAATTGATAAATAAAAACCGATACAAAAAGCCGGTTTACATTTAAATTCCCTTTGATAACGTTTTGAAATTTCAAACTTCCCTTAATTATACTAAAGATATAGAACTACATTTTGATTAAATTTTATATTGTTCAAAGTAATATTTTAATAATTATAAACATTTCAAGTCACCTGAGAAAAATAGGCTTTGAAATTGGTGAAATGTCACATTTAAAGTTTTCCTTCCCCCTCTTCGCTGACCAGGTGCCTCAACAATGTCAGGTTTGATTCATAGACCAAAATGGTCTAGAGATATTCCCTTTTCACTTGTATAAATGTCATTGACCTCCTTCAATCGAAAGGTCAAGTATTGACCCCAACTGACCTTTCATTTTTTCTGCATTAAAAATTTAACATATTTTTACTCACAGTTGTCCTAGAGAAATAAAATTTACATCAAATTAATTAGAAAAACTTATAGAATCTGATGGTTATTGTTAAAATTGATAATTATCCTTAATTAAAAAATTACAATTATATTATAATCTCTATGGAATAAAAAATATCGAGTTTACAGCATGTGATGAAAGTTGCCAAAGACTGCCATTGAAACTGTCAGAGATTTTTATAACAAATCCATAGAAATTTATTCAATAAATTTATTTATTTACTATATAGTTTTAAATTTGCTATCTTTTGATAATAAATTTGTCATTAAAACATCAATAATTTAATTTGAGGTTTAATTGATTAAATGTTAGTTAGCAACCGCGTTAGCATCTTTTCGGTGGTCTATAAAAGTAGCAAGCGCGGAAAAAAGCCTTCACTTATCTTAATTACTGCACTTGCGATTGACTCTGTCCTTAATTTGCATTCCGAGTCGAATCAGAAATTCTTCAAGATTCATTTATAATGCAGTTCGAGTAATGTAATATTTTTGATGAGGCTTATTTCTCAAACGAGCTTCTCCTTTCAATATTTTAGAACATCACAAATTTTTATGGATCGCGTGGAACATCGTCGACATTTAATTTTAGGGCTGATGAATTCTTTTTTTTATAAATTCACAGCGGCAAAATTGAAACATTTCCTTCCGTTAAATGGTGATCGTAGGAAAAATTTGTGTAGATAGTGTCATTTATTACGCCTTTTCTGGACCACTAGATATCCCCACTAATGACTTCGTGTCACCCTTCTTTCCTTGCAGATATTAGCAAAAAAGGCTTCAGTTTTGATTCGTTTTTATATTAAATTTTGATAAGTGTTTTGACATTATATACCAAATCAGTCTCTTCTGATTGAGTTGTTCTATTTGGAATAATTCAATTTTGATAGTGGACCCACGAGTTGTTATATAATGTTGGAATACTTCTTATAGAATAGTCCGTAAAGATTTGAACTGATTCGATTCGCCTACGGTTATGTGGTGATTGGTTTCCATTACCAAACCACATATCTGTGCAAATCACCTTTCAAGTCGCCCTTTTATTTCGTCTTAATTTTAATGTCCAGTTTATTTGTATAGGTGGAGAATCTTCGAGGTTTTTATCTATCTTTTATTCTACTCTTTTCTTCGGCGAAAGCTTAAAAGTATAATATTTACACGCATTTTTTCCCAACGTGATGTACACTGATTTTTGTTTATTTTTTTAAACATACAAACCATAAAATCAAACTCAAAAAGTAAGCAAAAACGCTAAAGGGGAAAATTGGAAAAATAAAAGATTTGGAAAAATTTATCATAGAGGGAATAAAAGTAAACACAAACGTAAAAATTGAAAGAGTAAAATTCATCGTAAAAATGTCATTGTAACATTCCCCCTTTAAATATTGTAATTGGAAATCACTCCTTATATATATATTTGTTAGAAAATATACATAAACCCATAAATATTTATCAGAAAATAATAGAAAATTAAAAAATAAAAAGTGTCACGCGGCTTCAATGTCACGCGGCTTCAATGTCACGCGACTTCAATGTCACGCGGCTTCAATGTCACGCGACTTTAATGTCACGCGTTCTTAATGTCACGCGGTCTCAGAAATACCTCACAAATGTGAACAGGTCGGAATTGTAATTTACGATTGTGTTCAAATCAAATATTAAATATTAATATTTTTAGAATATAAATTATAATTTTTATTAATACAAACCATCACTTGACATGGTATGTAGTGTATATATATATATTAATAATAGTACTATATATATATAATTGGTATATATATAGATATATATATATATATATATAATATATATATATGATATATATTAACTATATATTATATATATATACTTACTTATCAGTATCATGCCTTAAATTTTTAGTGCGTGATAATAAGAATAATTAATTAGGGTAATAACATTAGCGAGTTTCGGAACTTGGTGTTGACGATTTTGCCGGCTATCAAAAGATATCCGTGCATGACTAAGATGGTGTGAATATGGTAATAGTGGTTTGGTAGTTGTTAGTATTCCAGATGGTGGTTGGGAGCAAGTGTGAGGTCCCATGTGAGACAGAGGCTTTTACCTCTGTTTAGTGAATAATAATAGTCTTCCCTCGTAGTAAACCTGCTGCAAGTCAAAGTGGCCTCTGGCTAAAAGCAGATTCGATAAAAACAAAAGTCAAAAGTTCATTACATTGGAAATTTCTCTTCTGAATGCTTGCATTTTAGAGATTGATTTATTCCTACAAATAATAATTATTGTTGTTAATTACTATAATTATTCCAGTTAATAATAATTATTGATTGATATGTTATTATTATTTTATTATTAATATTATTATTAATTATTATTATTATTTCTTATTATTGCTTCATAGGACTTAGTTATTTATAAAGTCCTTAGTAGTTAAATTTATTATTATTTGTTATTATTATGAAATATTGTTATTATTCATATTGTTTCATATTTTCGGAAATTTGATTGAGTTTTTTCATCTTTAGATCAACGGTTCCGAAAGTTTATATATTTATACTACATTTTGTTCGATAACGTGGTTACACATTCGGAAATTCAGAAATAACATCTCAATTTATAAGCTCAAACTCGAAGCGAGTTTACATATAAAAATAAACTAGTTAAATTTTCAATAAAAAATATATTAAAATAAATTTTAATTAAATTTAATACACGACAAAACTTTTTCGCCCCCCCAAATTATCATAAATAAAAACTCGTTCTTTATGGACATTTCGAATTTATCTAGGCCTAGTAAATTATTAGATTCATATTAATTATTTGCGATTCGTTGTACTTATATATTGATTACCTCTGGGTCCACACTGAGGGGTCCACCGAGTACTATATATATATATTATATATATATTAATATTATATTATATTATATATATATATGAATATTATATATTATACTATATAATATTATATATATTATTTAGTTTATTTACAAAGTGTTTCCCAGTAATTTTTAGCTATTTTCAAAGGCTAATCGAGCCGAAAGTCTGGTTACCGCGCCAGAGATTGTTTGGAAGGTGGGAAAAAAATGTAGTATTGGTATCTGGTCTTCATTAGCCCAGCTACCTGGGACTAGGTCATAATCCCCACATTTTAAGTGGCGCCCAACGTGCTTTAACTCACGCCCCCATATAAAAACATTTAATTTGCGCCACATTTTAAGTGGCGCCCAACTTTTGTGTTGCCTTAATACTTGGCACACGAACTTTCACCCAAATTTTCATAAAAAATTTAAATCATTTTTTTACTTAACAACCGTTTTGGAGTTTTTAAAGTCATTTTTAAATGAGTTTTTTTTTATCCATAAAATTTTTATATTTTGTGACTTCGTGTCATTATATATATCCCCTTAAACATAATTTTTCCCCTTGAATAACTTTCACCATTGAACAAAATTTTAAATAAACATTTTTAATTTTTTTGTGTGGGAGCTTACATGAGACATAAGTCTCCAGTTCTTCACATCCAAATTTATTGGCTCCATAGAGGGCATTCAATAAAAATATTTAGTAAAAATTTTTCGGGGAATTTTTTGAATATATCCGCCCCCAATTTCAGGTTGGAATATTTATTTTTCCGAGTTAAACTTTAAAAAAATTGATAAAAAGCAAAATAAAACTATTTTAACAAATTTATTATTCTTTAAAAAATAATTTTAAATAAAATATATTTTAATATTTAAAAAATATTATATATATATAAATAATAAAATTTTCTTTCATTCAATTAGAAGTGAACTTCATTTCTTTTCATTTTATTTTTAAATTAGTAAAAGTATTATTTTTTTTATTTTTTTTATTTTTTATCTCTTGTTGTATATAGAAAAATATACACCCTTTAAACATTTAATTTTTAGTTTCATTATTATACAGAACCCGTTTATGTAATATAAACACAATTATAAGTATTAAGTTAATTTTTAAATAAATTTCTAATAACAATTAAAATTCATAAATATTATTTTATATAATATATATAATATATATAATATATTCCTCGTTCAAACCTTACACAGGTACTCATATCACTAATAAAAGCCTTTGTTTAAATCTTAATTTTTATATATATAAAAAATAACTTAATATACAATTTGAATATTTAGTGTCACGAGACACTCTTTCATGTATAAATTTTTTTTTTTATACAATACTTTCCAGCGCTTAAAACCGGTACATCTGAGACCGGTTCATCGGTTCAACATTTTTTGTTGAACATTATAAAATACATTTAATCTTATAGTTTTTTTTTTTTTTTGTTGTGTGGTCTCAAGACACATTATTTTTTTTTTATATTATTTTTCTTTTACACATTTTAACGTTTGTACAATCTATTATGTGTACTTGTAATATTAAATCAACATTAATCTGATAAAGTTTAAATATTTTTAATATTCCATTTTAGTGTCCTCAAGACATTTTTCTCTTATGTTTCATATATATTTAATAATTCTTGATTAAAAATGGCTTCGCCCCATGTCTGATCCTATCAGTATAGTGACCCTCAAAGTCTATGGTGGCACACAAAAAATCACGTAAAACATTACGGAGTCGTGCTACCAAGGCTATTAACGAGGCCAATAACAAATTATTAGATCCAAATTCCAAAGTTGATGACTTAGGATATATTATAACTAACTTAGAAGACTTAGATCTTAAATTAGCTGAAATTGACGATAACATCGCCCAATTTTTGGACGATGAGAATTCCTTAATCGATGATGAAGAAAATTATTCAAGGCATACTGCCCTATTAAAAACAATTACTACCATTAAATATAAAATTAAAGACCTTACTAAACCACCTTCGCGACCAGCTTCGCGTCCTACATCACCGATTGTCCCGGCTACCCCTAGAGAGCCGGAGGCATTTAAACGTCCCACTAAAAAACTACCCACCTTTAATGGCAATATTTTAGAATATGCCTCTTTCATTGAATCATTTGAAAACTATGTCGAAGGTCAGAACTATTCTGATCTTAGTAAACTCGGTTTATTATTGGATTGCCTTCAAGGCACAGCGAAACAGATGGTATCTGGCTATGCCATCACCGCTACTAATTATAAAGTTATTCGAGATCTTCTTGAGGAAGATTTTAATAACCCTGCGAAAGTCCAAGAGACTTTAATATTGAAATTAACTAAGTTAACCCCCCCTAGATATGAATACGCAGATCTCTATCAATATAAAGCTGACATAAAATGCTATGTAGAATCTTTAAAAAATAAGGAACTAATAGTTGATGACAAAACTGGTTCTACTATCTTGGGTGTTTTACTGGCCCAAAAATTGCCATCACAAATCAAAGAAAAGGTTAAATGGGATAGGGCTGGTGAAAGTTGGACCCTTGAATTACTTTTTGAAATGTTAAACCAGTCCCTTTCAGTTTTAGAGGCCTCAGGTCAAACATTATCCAACAAGGACGATAAAAACCCCCCTAAAAAATCTGAGCATACTTCACCTTCCAATAATAAATGGAAGGGACAAGGAGCCAAACCCAAACAATCAACTATATTAAATACAAATGTAAATTCACCATCTCAAAAGTCCAATAATAAACAAAACTACCAACCTAACCAAAATAAACCTAACTTTAATAACAACTTTAATAGGTTTAACAATAATAAACCCCCTAACCATCAAAACAGACTCCCATATTATAATAACAATCAAAATCGGCCAAACAATAATTATAATAACAATAATTTTCCCAATAATCAAAATAATCCTATAAAATGTCGTTTCTGTAACAGCAATCACTACACTGCCAACTGTAGTTTTATAAACACTCTTGAACTTCGAAACCAAATTGTCCAAAATCATCATTGGTGCCGAAGGTGTTTGAGCAGCAGTCACCCTACACCTGAGTGCCAAAACACCAAAAAGTGTTACACTTGTCAGTCTCCTGAGCATCATACTGCTCTTTGTCCCCAATATAAAAAACCAGAGTATGTTACAACTGTACCCCAATCCGCTTCAAACCACCTAACCTCCACCTTGTTGGCTCAGAGCCATGGTGTAGCTCTTCCCATAGCGGATTTAAAAATAAATAAAGGAGACAAACCCATCTTGGTTCGAAGTATTTTCGATCAAGGGAGCCAGGTTTCATTAATATCAAAATCAGTGGCTAAAATATTAAACTGTATTCCTCATTCCACTGTTAACATTTCCATAAACGGAAAATTAACAAAAAGGCACCCTTCAGCTACATGATGTGGTCAACCTTTAAACATCATACCAAGGAGGGTGATCCCCATATCTGCACTGTTATAGTAGATCGCCTTTCCCAACTATCTTAAAATACCTGGGCTTGTAAAGACCACACAAATGCTCAGACAATATCGTATCCACTTGCCAGAAATACATGACATCACTCGATAAGCATACCAGCTACATCATGTCGTCATTTACACATACAAGATAAAAGATTCGTGAGTAAGAGTCGACATGTGAAAGCGAGATGTATCCGCACCATCTCAGTATCCTCTTCCTACCCAGCATTCTTTAACATGCACAATCATAATGAAAAAATAATAACCAATGTAAATCTGTTAACAAACAAAATGTACCGGTAATACTAATTTGGCGGCAAATACCTCTTTACTTCTGTGCACAGATTCTGGCAAGGTCACTAATTGTATCTTCTTTTAGGGCCGAAGTCCAAATTTTTGATCCTATAGTTAGTTTTAGCCATTCTAATCATAAAAATATGTGATCATTACTCCTTTCTCCCTATAATGAGGAGAAGAAACTATAGTTTAATGTGAAAATCCTCCCCTCACTATAACGAGGCAGAGGACTCTTAAATTTAAATTCCTTCACCTTCCTTCGAAGGATTGCCGAGGAAGGGAAGTTGTAAATAACTGCGCATCAACTTTTCATATTTTTCCCAAGAGGAATATTTAGATTTAGTAAATAGGTTTAAGGTTTTGTCTGCCTCGGACGAGGCTTGTGAAATTGATTCCCCCATAAAAAGTACAAAAAATATGAATTTTGCCTCAACTGAGGTTGGTGATGAACATCACCTTTCTGAAAAAATTATTATTTCCCCCT
>JABUQX010052639.1:60000-63265 GCA_015478945.1 Trachelipus rathkii | reverse complement strand
TTGTTTGTTGTGAGAGAGATATATATATTAGTATATATATAATGATATATATTATATATTTCTATATATAGATATACTAAATATATAGTATATATGATCAGGCTTTTTCATATACATTTTGTCAAGACAAGTACTCAAGAATTGTTCAAGTACAAGTACAAGTACTTTATAAGAATTTGTTCAAGTACAAGTAAAAGTACATGGTTAAGCTCATTCTTACAAGTACTTTATTGGTAAAAGTTGAGATAATATATATATATAGGTATTATTTAATAATATAATGAGATTTGAAAAAATTGGTTTATATATTATATTAATAATAATATATATATATTATATATATATTAATATATATAATTAATATTATATATTATATAATATATATATTTCATTCCATTCATCATCATCATTCATCATCATCATCAATCTTCATCCATCATCATCATCCACTTACCCATCCTTTCGTCCCAAGACTGAGGAGGTGCCGTAACATGTATCAGTAAACAAAAAGTAGTCATGGAAGAAATATGACGGCAAGTCGAAAAGAAAGCCAGCCTTACGCCCCCCTCAATTACCCTTTATACTTGTTAATGAGAACTCGTCGCAGTTCCAGAATATCCACCCTAGAGCTTCACAGAACCGCGCGGACCCTCACTATGGCTTCTCGTCAATGTGGGGTCATACTTGGCCCAGGTGGGCCACAACCATACCCCCTCACAAAACACACGCATTCACTCCTATTATGCACCTTTCTCCTAGCCTCTGCCAAATTCACATTTCTCTCTCCAGGCATTCCTTTGCTGACTCGATTTATCTTCAGTCTTCCAGCAGGTTCGATTCCCAGCACACTCACCACAAACATCGGCCTACAACCGGCTATCAATCCTTCTTTACACATGACCAACAGCTCAATGTTACTTTCATTTTATTCTCTCATTTACTACTTTCTTCACACCACACAACTCTAATACGTTCATTTCTCATTTTATGATTTCTTCTCGCATCTAACACACCCCAAAGATTATCCATCTGAACACTTTGTACTTTTATATATAGTAATAGATATATAATATTATATATATGCTGTATATTAATATATATATATATATTATATATATATTAATATATATATATATATATATATATAATTATAATATGTATATATATATATATAATATATAATATGGTATATAATATTATATATATGATATATATATATATATATATAATATATTAATATATATATAGTATAATAAAATTATTTATATATATTATAATATATATATATATATAATATATATTTATATAATAATATATATCGTGTGTGTGTGTGTGTTTGTGTGTTTGTGGATCAGATAAATATTAGGATACCAAAATACATAGGTTGCTAGAATTTTCCTTTTGGTAGGAATTTTTTGGACGCACTTTCTTTTTCTTGGTCAAAGTTTCAATAATAATTAATAATAGTGTAATTGGGACTTTCAATGTAACTTTTTTTCCGAAATTTATGAAACATACAAGAAATGTTTAAAAGGAGCTGAAAGGAAAAAAAAAAACGTTAAAAAAAACTTCTGGAAATGAACCTGAAAAAACTTATGGTCTTCAAATTTCATACTTGCAACATGTAAAAAATACTCTTAATTCCACGTGCTTTTCTTATTTAAACTTATTTTTTTCTTACCATGTTGTTGAAGCAATATTTAATTATTTTTAACCCCACTTACGGATCGGGGGGAAGGAATACGGGTAATTTACCCCCGTAGAAAAATGTTTGTGTGGCATGCATTCGTATCGTGGGTTCCGATGGATTTTAATAACTATTTTCTAATTAAAAATATTTTTAAAGTCACATTTTAACGGATATTTGCGTGATGGTATATTGTATATTGATATATTATTATATATATATATATATATATATATATATTATATATATTAGATAATATAATATATAATTGTATATAATATATATAGTAATTTATATATTATATAATATATAGTATATATATAGAATGTTTAATATAATATATATATATATAATATATATTTAGTATATAAATATAATATATTATATATATTTATATTATATATATTTATAATATAAAATATATATATATTATAATATAATATTTGATATATTATATATATATATATATACCGATATATTATACATATATCATATATATTAATTATTATAATTATATATATATAATATAATAATATATTAATATATTTATATATATATATATATATATAAATTATATATATATATATAATTGGGGGGTCTCCAGTGGTTTTCATTACAATTTTCTTTAATTACAACATATTTGTGACATTTTTGGTAAGTTTCATTGAAATTGGATAAAGGTGCTAGGATTGATAAGGTACGTTTAATTTGTACAAATATATTAAAACTATTTTAAACATTAGATTTCATAATTATTCACCAAAAATGTTACTGAAATCTCGACCAGTATAATAATTATTATTATTATTATTATTATTATTATTATTATTATTAATTAGTTATTATTATTATTATTATATTATTATTATTTTATTTATTATTATTATTCTTATATACTATTGGAATTACAAATTATTATGATTGAGTGTTTTTTTTATTATTATTCATTACAAAATATTAACATCTACATATAAAAGCATAAATTATTATATTATTATTATTATTATTATTATTATTATTATTATTATTATTATTATTATTATTATTATTATTATTATTATTATTATTATTATTATTATTATAATATAATTATTATTATTATTTTATTATTATTATTATATTATATTATTATATTATTATTCATTATTCATTATTATTATTATATTATTATTATTATTATTATTATTATTATTATTATCCTAACCTAACCTAACTTTAAAAAAAAAATTTAAATGAAAAAAAGAAAAAGAAAATAAAAAAAATAAAGAAAAGGTGCCCAAATTTTTAAAATCGAAAATCGCCTAAAAATGACTTGAATAAATATAGGAATAAAAAAAATCGTTCTAAGCCCTTTTTCAACAAAGATAAGACTTGCATTGTAACACAGGAATGGCCCATTAATTAAAAACAATTTCTCTTCGGAGTGTTTTTTAGTTAAAAAGAAAGTGCCAAAATATTGAATTTTTTGAAGGTTTCATATTACTTTTAAACAAGCTTCAAACAGCAAAACCAAAGAATAGGCTCAAAAATCTTTGCACCGCAGGTATGGCATTAGAGAATTAAGGTTTATATTTATAA
>JABUQX010052639.1:20000-55000 GCA_015478945.1 Trachelipus rathkii | reverse complement strand
TTGATGTATTTATTATTTATATTTATGTCAGCTTATCTAATTATGTTATTATAGTGTTGTTAATTGTGTGTAGTATTTAGTAAAATGAGTGTGTTAGTTACTGAGTTTGTTGTTGTAGTTATATTATGGATTTGTATTAGTATTGTTAGTGGTTAGCTTTATTTGATTGGTAGGATAGTAGGTTTATATACTTAGTTAGTTAGTTATATATAATATATGGGTGTGGTGTGTGTGTGTGTTCTTGTTGTGATTCTGCATGGTGGGACGACAAAGCTTTATGAAAAAAATGGGAGAAGAAAAGGGAAAATGAAAATAACAGAGATAAGATGAGAGAAAGGTTGTAAATTCTATGAAAACTATTCTATAATAAATTAAGCGTCTTATGTGTTAAGATTCCTTAGATGTCAGGAATAATTAAAATGAATGCAATTTATTTACTTTGGTCTTATTGAATTTCTGTCTGATCATGCAAAAGGGAGTTTTAGGGTCTGTATATAGCTTGGTCTTTTATTATACCTTCGGCACTAGTCCTGTAGTTACCTCTAAGAGAAATAATTAAGAGGCTAGATGGAAGAATGCTAGTCCCAGTAATATTTTGAAAACAAAACTGGAGTAGTAAAACTCAAAAACTCAAGGATTCATGCTTAGAAATCAAAGTTGCGATAAGGAGAATTACTCATAAGTTTCTCGTTTAAATCTCAAAAAACTTGTTGATATCTTTGGGTAAAAAGCTTAGAAACCTGAAGAAAGATGATACAAGTTTCACTGACAAGGTGTTGTACCTTTTTGAGATTGGATGAAGAAGAACAAGAAAAAAATTAAATTCAATTATTTTATTAAAGTTAGATCTTGTCAGATTCATCTTTTCAAATTTGTTGAGTATATTACTAATTGTGCTGACGAAAGTGAGACAGTTGATAATATTAATTTATATAGATTTCAATAATGGTAAAGTACCTCATGCTAAGTTGATTCAGAAATAACCGCAAATGCCAAAGGTGAGAAGAGTTTTAACTAAAAAAAAATTGGTTTAATAAGAAAAGAACTTTTAGTGATTTATTTTCATAAATCAACATGGGAACAGGTAAAATATATTATAAATATATATATATATTATAAAGTGATGGGTGCAGTTTTTATAATAATCTATAAATTTAATTTGGATGAGGCAATGGAAAGCAGAGTTTCTAAGTATTGAAGATGATAATACGTAAACTACTTTTGTTGTAAATCTTGAGAGCTGTATTAAAATTTTTTAGTTGAATTGATGTGTCAAACGAATTTCAATAAAAATAATTCTAAGGTATTTAACATTTGGCAAATTAAGTAAGGATTTTAACTATGGTAATAAATAGTAAATGATTGGTGTCTGTTGACAAAGAAAGGATTTGGGTATGGTAATTAGTAGCAATTTGAAATTTTGAAATAGGGATAATAAAATGATTGAGAGTATAAAAGTATTGCACTTACCTGAGTAAGTAAGTAACGATCAATTCTTGTAATGGTTATGTTAGAGATTAATTGAATAATATGCAAAGTTTTGACTCCTTCCCTAAGAACTTACATTGAAATGCTTGAAACAGTAAAACGAAAGAGCTACAACGATAAATTTTGGTTTTGTAAATAACAACTACAGTATGGGATGAAATTGAATAAAATGGTTATATTATCTCTGGAAAAAATTCTTAGAGAGGATAAGTTTCCCGGTTATATATTTTTCCCATATCTCAACTCTACTAAGGAGAGTTAGTTCTTAAACAAATAAAAAAAAAGAGAGAATTTATGCAATATGGAAATTAAGAAATTCAAGTCATCCAAATGATATGTTAAGTTTGATTGGATGATAATATATACGTATTATAATAATATATAATATACTATATATATATATATATATATTATATAACTAATATATATATATATATATATAGTAATATTATATATATATATCTTATTATATATATATATATTATGATATAGATATACATATATATATATATATATTATTTTTTATATATAATATATATATATTATATATATATATATATATATATAGTTATAGTATATATATATACTATATATTAATATATATTATATACTATTAGGTTATATGTTAGTTATTACGTCCTATTATTTATTTTGTATTATAATAGGTATTTGGTAGGGTGAGGTGAGTGGGTTTATTGTGTGCTTATAGATTATATATATGACTAGTTATATTTAGTATATCTATAAATTATATAGATATTATTATTATATTATAATTATATATATATATAGTATATATTAAACTTATTATATTGTATATTAATATATATATATAATATATTATAAATATATATATATATATATTTATATATATTATATATAATATAGAAATTCTATATAATATAATACTATATATAGTAGTATATATTATAATATATTATATATATATATATTATGGTATATATATATAATTATATACTATATACCTATATATATTAGATATATATATATAATATTCTATATATATATATATATTATATAATATATTATATATATTATAATATATATTATATATCGGTTGGATTATCGTCGCACCAACTCATGCAATGTATATCATGTCAGTTTGCGCCGCGCTAATGCTATGTTCGATGTCACGTCACTATTGAAAATGTTGAAGTTGTTAGGAAAATTTTGAAAACGGCGAACAAGAAAAGAGGAAACTAATGGAAACGTACGAACAGTCAGTAGCAAATGTTTAGAATGGTTCCTCTATTGGTAATGCCGCTGATGAAACTAAAGATCCACCAAAGAAAAAATAGAAAAAAGAATTCAAAAGGTGTTGAAGACTCCTTATTCATTGAAGAAGCAGTCTAGGATGCTGAAATGGAAATTCCGTAAAAGAAAAACAAAGTAAAAAGAAAGTGGAAGCTGAAAATTTTAACACTACTCTTGAGATTTCATTAAATGAAAGCTCATTAAGTTAAGTCTGCTAAGAGGAAGAAAAAGAAAAAGAAGCGGGAAGGATGAAGAGAAAAAGGTTTCTGAGAAGAAAAATAAAAGGGGGTCAAAGACTAATGGGGAATATTTTTAGCAATTTTTATTATACGTTTACGTTATGTATTTTCATGTCCCCTCCTGAAATAAAGGCTTTTTAGCTGGACCTTTGAAATGCGGGGACTTGTATGTGATGCAGATGTGGGTAGGCTTGTAGGTTTGGTAGTTAGATAGTGTAGTGTAGTATTATTTAAATGTTTGTATTAGTGTGAATGTTATATGGTTTAGTGTGTTAGGATTGGTTATTTTGGTTATTGTGTTATGATTAGTTTATTATATGGTGGTGTATTATGTTATAATTAAGTTATATGTAATTTAATATTGTATATAATTATAATATCGGGTTTTATGGTTGTTTACATAAACTTTCATTAAAGTTGTTGTAATATAAATAGGTGTATTAATTATTTATCTATTATATATTATATATATATATATATACTTAATATATAGGTGTTGTAATCTAGTCTAGTATATCTACATTATTTTATGTTACATTTTTTATGCCGTGAGATTGAGTGTTTTGTATATGTAGTCTTAGTGTATTTGTATTAACAGTGAGTTGTAGTGTTCTAAGATTATATTGTCTAGTTGTTGGAGTGATATTAGTGATTTGTATAGAATAATGTGGTGGTAATTATAATATATATGATATTAGATTTAGTATTATATTAGTTTTTTTAGTAATATTTATAGGGTTAAGAATTGATGGTTTCTATATTGATAAAAAATTAATTAGGATTAGGTTTATTTAGATTAGTCACCATGTATGACTCTTTCACTACATATCAGTATTTATTGAATAGTTATTTATTATTTGCGTCTTATTTTAGAAGTTATGTTCATTTTCAATAAAATAGAGTTATATATTTTAATTTCTGTAAGTGTAGTTGTCTTGTACTAATAAAAATGGAGTTTATATTTTCTCATACTCAAAAAATCATGGAAAATATAAGGATAAAATTCCTTAAAAAAAACAATGTGTTTTTTGGTAATTTTTCTATTTTAAAAGGAGTTTTAATATAAATTTAATATAATCTATGTATATATAATATATATTTATGATATATATATATTATATTATATATTATGTATATTTCATATATATATACTATATATATCTATATTATGATATTATATATATATAGGGATTATATTTAATTAATTTAATGTATAATGCCATATACTCGCGATCATCAATCTGTGAGCGAGAAAGGTGTGAGAGTGCGCGTGGATGTGAGGTCTGATATCTCTCTTACCCTTGAGTGATGGTTAAACCAAGAGGTTGATACCGCCTTGAGTTAAGCTATAAGCTATATTGTAGAGACCGGTCTCTAGCTTTCTCTTGAAAGGATACTTCTGTTCTCAAGTAGGATAAAAGGCAGTTTCCCATTTCGCGTCGTTTGGTCGTAATATTAGGCGTCAGTTACTCCCCGCTCTTGATTTGACACTTCGAAGGTGTAAAGGTACATAACCACTACTTAGAATAGACATGTGAGTGATCCTGTGTATCTCAGTGTAGCTCTCGATCTGTGTGATATATATTGGTGTATGTTGTGTTTGCTATCATGTATATTTATGGGTATACTGTAAGTATCGTATAAAGTATGTTGATGAATGTTGCTCCGGTTTATTAAAATTTATCGTAGTTGTTGGTAGTTATTGTAACTCTGTGTGAGTTTTATGATACTGGTTTAGTCTATGCTGGAGAAGTCTTCGATGGATCGCGTGGTGGTATGGATCTTATGCCGTTGTGTTTCTTCGTGAGGAATGATGTGACCTTTCTAGAGATATAGTGCGGTTCCCTATTTAGGCTTCATCGTGGTCAGGTTTGGGGCGGTACACGCTTTGGTTTACCGAATCTCAAGAGAGTAAAGGTTTCAAACCCCACTTAGCGGAACATTATATTCTGTATTTATATAATATATATATATATTAATATAATAATATATATATATATTATATAGTATATATATATATATATATATATATATTATATATATATATATATATACTATATATATAATTATATACATATTATATATTATATATAATATATATATATATTATATATATATATATATATATATATATATATATATATAATATAGTGATCTATATATATATTATATATATATAATATATATATAATATAGTATAAATATATATATATATATAATAGTATATTATTTATTTATTATAATATATTTTATTATATTTATATTGTGTATATTATTTATTTATATATTGTTATAGGAATTAATATTGTGAATGATATTCTATAATATAGCTTTCATGTGTTAATAGTTGAAAGAGATCGATATATATAATCATTGATGATCTATATTCTATTATGTGATGTCTATATAATAATCATTGTTTATGTTGATGAATATTGTATGATTAAGTGATGTGTTGTTTATATTTAAGGTTATTATATTTATTATTAGTGTATGTGATGGTATTTATGAGATTTAGTAGTGTGTGTTAAGAGATAGTGATGGGATTAGGCCTGATAGTTGAGTTGAGTATGATGGGTATGATTATAGAGTGTATATATTGAAAATGAGAGTGTCAACGAGTATTGCAGATTATCTTAATGCATTTAATAAAAACGTTATTCTCAAATAATTACCTCGAAATATTACCTTGACTTATAAGTAGTAAGTTGAAATATGAGCTACTCTCGGAGCCTTTCCACATTCGCTCTCTCGTGAACCAGGAGTTTCCAATTTTTTCTACCGCAATTGATGATTTACAACCTTAATTAACATTTACACAATAAATCTGTAATATTTAATAAAATGTGCATTTCAGGTTAACATGAGAATAAGTGTTGTAGTTGATTAATGGTATTTGATGATTTCCCCCCCCCCATTTTAAGTAAAAAATTAGATAAAGAGAGGTAATTTCGATCTGCTTTAAATGTTAAGAATGCAACTTTAGCTGTAGTTTGGGAATTAGGTCTAATATATGGACTGTTTGGTATACTATAAAAATAATTTAGAGTTGGATGTCGTAATCGAGTTTTTTATTTTGTTAATACGGTTATGCTTTATCTGGGTGAAGTTTAAATAAGTTAGAGCAATCACGCAGAGTGGCCATGGCTAATCAAAACTGTTGATATTTCATAATTAGTAGTATGTTGTATATGTGAATGTGTGTATCGTATTTGTGAATATACTAAATTCTCAGGGATTTTAAGAGAAGGGAAATTTATGTTTTCGTAATGAGTTTCGTAGCCATATTTAGTAAATGTATAATTCAATAGCATCAGCTTTTAACAGGTAAATGCAAAACATGCACATCTTAGACCCCAAATTTACCAATGTGAGGCCTAGATATAGGTTCTTATATTCTTTAAAAACAATCTCTTATAACGAAGTACTTATGGTATATATTGATGAACTAATGGTATATAAGCACTTTCAAACTAAGTAGAACGATTTGTTTACTAAGGTCAACGACACGAGCATTAGTGAATATAATTTTTAAGTTTATTTTTTGTTAATAGCTTTTATAGATCTAAATTATAAGGTAAGTTTCGATTCTATGCAATAATTTACTTTTGTATCCAGTGTTTTCCACGATTAATAATACATATCAATATAAGCTTAAAAGCTAACCATATAGATAAATAGATAGATAAATAGATAGATAGATAAATAGATAGATAAATAGATAGATAGATAAATAGATAGATAAATAGATAGATAGATAAATAGATAGATAAATAGATAGATTCTATGCAATAATTTACTTTTGTATCCAGTGTTTTCCACGATTAATAATACATATCAATATAAGCTTACAAGATAGATAGATAGATAGATAGATAGATAGAGATAAACTTTAATTCTTTGCTTCTTAAGTAAAATACATAAAGCAATAAATACACCAACGATAGATAGATAGATAGATAGATAGATAGATAGATAGATAAAATAAAGGTTTTATTAAAACATAAGGTAAGGTATATAAAATATATGTCTGGAACTACGTCTAATTGTCAGGTTACAGAACAGAAATCATAAAGGATTGAATCAAAGGCCATTTTAATGGTAATCGTAAAGATTTACAACGAGGAATTAGATTTATACTAGACAATCAATTTTATTAATTGGTAATTCATATATGTAATTAGGAGGATGTACGAGTTTTTTTTATTTAATTATTATATATATATATATATATATTATAGGATTTATTTATATCACTTATCTATACATACTTATACTAGAATATGTTGGAAAGTGAGTAGAAATGTAGTGTGATATATATATTTCATATATATATAATATCATAATAATAGTGTTGTGTGATATATATATACTATATATATATATATAATTATATATATAATTATTACATAATAATTATATATGTATATAATATATATAATAGTGATATATAGATATATATAGTATTATATAAGTGATAGAATAGTAATAAATATTAATAGTGAGTGAGTATATTTATATTATATATAGTGATTTTATATATGTAGTATATATAGTATATATTATAGTAGTTGAGTTTTTAATATTGGATTAGTAGTTATATAATAATTTAGTATAATGATTGTTTAGTATAAATAAATTTATAGGTATTGGTAATAATCATAGTAGGTGAGTGGTGATTCATATAATCTATAGCCTGATTATATATTCTTTTTTTCAGGATAATATTTTATATATATATATATATATATAAATGTTTGATTTTGTTGTGTGATTATTACGAGGGTTTGTGTGTGGGATTAGTTTGGGTTGAATTGTATATTTGGTATATTTTTTAGTACTTTATATTTATGTGATATCAATGATTAGTATTATATGTGTTTTGTTTTATAGTAGTTAGTTTGTGGTTGTGTTTATGGTTATTTGTAAATTGGGTTTTTAAGTACCTTATATGAGGTTCTATATATGCGTTAAGTATATTGGTCTGTTCATATAGTTACTAGTTATTATTATGTGAGTGAGTGATTATTCAAATATAATATTCCAATCTGTGTCATTTTAGAACTTAATTAATGTCTGTTCTAATGGCTTGAAAAGAGAAACTTTGTGTGAGAGTAATTGGTGGTTCTTGTTTGTTACTTTTTTTCGTGTGTGTTATGCGTGTGTGTAATCTCTTAACTCAGTTATTAAAGATTACGAATAAATGAATAACATTTTCAATAAATTAGTTTTCATTGATTTAATTAATTTGGAATGCTATTTGACATTCGTGTTCTACACCAACTATATTGTAGATTATCTATAAGTGTCAGTGATGATCTGTTATTTGTGTAGTTATTCAGGTTTATCTATAATATCTTGTACGTGTTTACAGTTAGTTCTTTTGAGTGAGTGATGTTGTGACTATGGTGAGTTACTGTGTTATTTGTTTTATATTATGTTTTTTGTATAGTTATTGGTGTATTTGTGTTATTAATTGTATTATAGTTGTTTATTTTTTATGTATTATTTATTTATAATTTATGTTATTATGTGCAGAATACTAGTGTAATTAATGATAATAGATGGTAGGTGCTGTATTATTATTATGTTTATTATGGTGTATTCTTATTAGGTTTGATTATTGTAGTGTTAATAATCGATTAGAGAAAGATTGAATGGTCAACATATTTTTGTGGTTCTTGTATTTAAGTTATTGTAGTGGTAATATATCTCTGTGCTTCATGTTAGATTATTCGTGTCGATCTAAATGGATTATGGGTGAGTTATGTGTTTTAGTATACTATTTTGGTATTGTTTTATATTATTGGGGTCTTACGATTTTATCTTTTGCTTAATTTTAATTGAGTATTTAGGTTCGATTATTTATATAGGTTTATATATAGATATATATAGTATCTATGCTAATTGTATATGTGTAGATATAGGTAGGATATTATTACGAAGTAATAATACGTATGGTGAGCTTATTCGAGTCCTCGTTGTGAGAATGGTGTTTAGAGTTATTCGATCTCTCTTGTGAATATCGCTGTAATAAAGAGAGCCTGAACAAAACTCAAATCAGAGGTATGGTAATTAGAGTGTGGATTATATATTGGTTGAATATTATTGATTATATTTTTTTTTTTTAATATTGATGTTTTATATTATTATTATTATTATTTTGTATTATTGATTTCATTATTACTTTGATTTTATATAGAAAATATTTGATTATTATGTATTTTTATTTATTATATTATGTATTAATTATTTTTATTATTATTATTATTATTATTAATTTTATGTTAGTGTATTAATTATTAGTTATTTCTCATTAGTGTTTTATTTAATTATTATTATTAGGATTATTATATTTATATAAAAAAAAGATTTTAATTTTTATAATTTTTATTTTCTGTTTCACGTAGTCAGATATCTTCACAACGAGATTCCTTTGGACTTTATTTTTTGTAACAGAGTCGTGTAAACATAATCGTGTTGTCGTGATATTATTAGGAGATGAGAGAGGAGAGGAGAGGTGATGGAGAGAGAGAGAAGAGAGAGAGGGAGAGATGTAAGTTATAGCAAAGAGGCAGGATGTAGAGAGAGCTATCAGCGGCAAATATTTTAATTCTTTGGAGATATAAAAATAAAGTTTTGAGGAATTGAGAATCATTAATGAAAGTAGTGAGAGAGAGAGAGTAGTATTGATAAGAATTAAGTAATAAGGATGACGATGCAGAGTAGAGAGAGAGATTAGAGAGAGGATGATGGGTGATTGGCTCTTTGAGAGCTTTGTGGTTTGTTAATGTGTGTGGTTGTTTGGTACTTTATTCTGGTACGTTTAGATTACTTCTCATTGACCTTTTAACAGTATAGGTGTGTATTTAATTTGTGTGTGCCAATTTGTCACGTAGTAGTTCAACAGTATTCTGTTTTCAGAATTTCGCGATATCACCTGTCAATGGGCTATTTTTGTTGGTGGGGAAATGGGGTTAAGGTAGGGGGTCACGGATCAGCAGCGATGGGGTAGGGGGTACTGGTAAAAGGTAGGGGAGCGGTATATCTGAAATGACAATAAGCAATCACGCGACTAGTAAAGGCATGGTGCCCTGGTCCAGGCATTTCATTGAGTATTTCTTTTTGTAGTATTCCACTACCATCCCGTTGATGAAGCTCACGCAATGTTTCATTGTATTTTATATTGTATACTGATATAAGTATATTTACTAACATAACATAACCTGATAAGAATATAATGTATAAGTGATATGTTATAATAGTTAATTATGTCACTTATATATAAAACTATTATATATATTATATATATATATATAGTCATATATATATATATATATTTTATATTTAATTTATTTATTATAATATGTATATTAAATTATAAGGTTTATATCAGTGGATATTGCTATTTATTAGTTAGTACTCGTTATATGATATAACTATATATATTTTTAGATTAATTATTATTTCCTGCCAGTGACCTTTGACAGCCATTACCAACATATGCCGTTTCTCATTCCATGAGACGCCAAATAATTAATTGCGTGCCCTTTAGATCATTGTGAAGTTTCAAGACAAGCAGAATCATGCGTCAGAGAGTTCGTCTCCATATGCTTACTCTCCCTCTATACTCAAAATTTATGTTTCTTTGAATGCAAGTTTCTGAAATTTGCTCCACTGATTCTGAACTACGAGTTCACTGATAAAAAAAACATATTTTGGTTTCTATACAGCAGTGATTAACCATAATGTTAGCGATATTTTTTATTATGACCAAAACGCCAAAACAATCACTGCAGACACAGGTAATAGAGTATTAAATTACACACACACACCACACACACACGCACACACGCACCACGCACACACACACACACACGCACAACGACTATCACAATATATTTCTATATAAGGTATATATATGATTATTTATTTATTATATATATATCTGTGTGTATATATATGTATAGGATAAAAGAAATTATTATTAGTTATATTTATACTAAGTATAATATATATATACTTTTTTATTTAATGTATATATTAAGTATATATATGTTTATGGTATATAAATATATATATAATATATATACTATTATATTATATGTGGTTTTATCGATGTTATTTGTGTGAGAGTATTAGTATTCATACTTAAGTAGATAAGTGTCTTGTAGATAAGATTAACATATGTAGCTAATTACTGAATTGTAGAGTTTTATTATATTATATATTAAGTTAATGAATATGTGAGAATATACTTAGTATAAATATAAAAGATCTTTGTAGATAGGTATATATATATTATCGATATATATTTATTTATGATAATCTTTATTTTGATATATCAACTCTAATACTTTGCTCTCTTTCGATTCTATCATTTTTAATACAAAGTATAATGTTCCGCAGTAAAAAGAAGTTTCATGGGTTCGATGTGGATGTATGGATGGGTATGTTAATCGAAATATAGTGGAGCAAATTGTTTAGGACTTTCAACTAAAGGATTAAAATCCCTTCACGTTGTAATTTCCCCCTCAAATCTCAAATTCAACTAAAGGATAAAAAAAAATTCCCTCTCACGTTGTAGGATGTTTCACCCGCGGCTTCGAATCGGCAGAAGTTTGTTTGTTTCCAGTTTAGCGAAATGTAAGGTTATAACAATACACGTGAGAAAAAATGATTATTTTTACAGATGTTTTAAGCTTTTGTTAATACTTGACTCTTTAGTGTTTTCTATGTCTTTACTATCTTAAAAGTATATTTAAATTGTGATATAGTTAATATTGAACACTTGTCTGGTAATGACTGTTCTTATAAGATGTGTGAGTGTGTAATGTGTGTTGGAATAGAAGGAGTGATTTTTATAGTTAAGATTTATGTAGAGAAAGGTATATATATAATTATTGATATAGTAATATTTTAAAGTATTTTTATTTTACTCATGCGTCTTTGGAAAGAATGAATATTATGTTATAGAAAGTATTCGTGTCTAGTTAACTTGTGTAGTGCTAATCTCCAAGACGTTTGGCAGTGTTTTTGTTTTATAATATGTGTTGTTGGTAAATACGATGAAATGTTGAATGTAGTATTTATAATTGAGTTTGTACTTAATTTGGGTAGGTATTAAATTTGTTATATTAATCTTGTGATAATTTATTAATAATTAGTGTTAATATTGTTATTAAGTGAGAGAGTGGGTTGTAGTGTGTTTGATGAGGGTATGTATGGCGTGAGGGTTTGTAACTATAAGTTGTAAATGTGGTCGTGTGTAGTGATAGGCGGTTTATTATATGATTATAGTTTAGGTTATATCATCTATTTATAGTTATATTGATTTATTTGATGAGGAGTGTTAGGTGTGGGATCTTAGCATTGATTTTTTAAATGTAGGAATGACGCGTTATCAAAGAGAGTTCCTATTGGATGTGAGAAAGGTTCTTGGCGTTAAATGAGACGAAATAAAATGAATTGAGTGTTGAGATAGTCTTGTTGGTCACTGTGGAAAGGATAGATGATAGGTAGGTTGGTGATATAGCGAATGGTACGATTTTATCTATTGAGGTTTGTGAGGGTTGGTGAGTGTGTTGGGTGAACATCGATAGTACCTTACTTAGGACTTGATTGAGAGATAAACTTTGGAGTTGAGTCATGTAGACAGGTGATATGCCTGTGTGATAGAGAGATATGTGCAGTCTGCAGAGGCGAGAAGAATAAGTGTTGAATATGGAAATATCATGTGAAATGGCGGGTTTGTGAAGGGTATTTTGCGTTAGTGCCAGCCTGAGGTCGCAGATGAGGTTGGATGTATGCCATTGCGATTGACGCATGATTGGGGCGTTTTGAGTCAGTAGTGTAGGGTTGCTGTCGCTTTGGTTCCCGTGTTAATATGAGTCTCATGGTATTGAGAATTTTTGCTGACTGCCGACAGGTTCTTCTATACGGCGTGGTAAGGCTGGACCTTCTTACGACTTGGTTACTTATTACTTTATCATTCCACCTTCATTTCCTCAAGACTGGGGTTAAGGTGGCGTGACAACATACCCCGGAAACAGAAAAGTAGTAGAATGAATAGGAAACAAGTCGAAAAGAAACCGTCCCCTTTATACCTTATAGTAAGAACTCGTCGCAGTCAGAAAATCCACCCTAAGCTTCATGGGACAGCGATACCGCGACGGACCTTTACTATGCCATCTCGTCAATGTGGAAGTTCTCATCCTCTTGCCCTCAGGTGGGGTCTCACATAGCCTATACCCCTTCTATACCGGAGAGAGCCCTCTCGCTTCATTATCTGCCTTATCTTAAGCACCCTTTCTTTCATCGCCTCTCTGCTCCGACACTCATCATTTGCTGTTATCTCCAGGTGTCATGTGTCCTTGTGTTACTTGACTCAATCCAGTTTTTCTTCAGTCTCTAAGCTGGTCGATTCCCAACACCACTCCATACCACTATATACATTCGCTTAAATACCAACGACTTTACTATCCATCTATCCTTCTCCCACATGATCCAATATATCTCAAGTGTTGTTGACATTTTTCATTTATTGCGTGACTCATTTATTAACCCTTTCTTCACACCAAACAACTCTTCTATATACGTTCATTCCTCATTTTATCAATTCTTCTCACAACCTAGCACACCTCCCTATAAAATATAATATATATACATATATTATATATATAGTATATATATATATATATATATATATATATATAAGTAATTGCCTGTAATAGATATATAATCGATTATAAATTATATTAATAATTGTTATATATATAATAATATATATTCACTGTAGACTACCATCAATAAGGTTATGGCAGTTTGCTCTTTATGAGAGATTTAGCACTTTCCAAGGCATGAAGTTAAAAAATAAACAATACTTTTAAAATATAGAAACCTAAAAGAACTTAGGACATACACATACTGTCTTTCGGGTGCTGTCACATTAAATGTGGTCGTGATATCTTAACTATAATAAATCAAAAGTTTATTTAATATAAAATAAAGTAAATAAAAATAAAGGTAAGAAAGAATAAAGGAGTCAAGGTGAAAAAGTTTAGCATTTGTAATAAGTTTTATTCACGTGTATTTTATAATTATCAATTTGAAACTGTGAAAATAAGAAAAATTTGGGCGATTTGAGGTGAGGAGTGAAAATGGTATTACTATATGTGTTTTAATTATGTTGGGTCGTGAGCAATGGACATTTTTTGTTGTATCACTTTAGTTGAATTCGAGATTTGAGGGTACAATGAATTACATTCGTTGCATTGAGGAATTTTATAATTCTACGGTTGAGGATTGTATGTCGTGAACATTTGCTCATATCTTTGGTTAACATACCCATTATCACACACACGAACCCATGAATTCTTTTTACTGCGGAAATTATACTTTGATTAAAATGATACAGAAATAATAAGAACTAAAGCATCGAATATGGATTATTATATATTTTATTTAATATATATTTAGAAACGTGGGTCTGTATATGATGTTATATTATTTATATGTGATTTAGGTGCTATATGATTTTCTATGATTATTTATGATAGTATGCTAGGTATTAAATTGTTTTATCTGTTTATTTTGTATTAACTGGTTTTAGTATCTGGTTATTACTAAATGTATGTTTATTGGTTGTGGGTATTAACGTTAAATTTTATATTTATGAGTGTAAACGTATTTGTGATCGATTTTATATTATAGTATATTTAGTATATTGGGATTATAAATGTATATATTATATATGATATATTATATAAGTATTTATAGGTAGTTTGGATGAATGTCGTTATCTATATAGTGTGTTTGATGATGTGTGTATATATATATAATTATAGGTATTTATACATTATGATTTACTTTTTCAAATTAAAAGTTTAAATTAGTAATTATAATATGTTACGTATATAGCGTGACTGTATGATATAAAGTTTAGTTTTTTTTATAAGTTATATTTATTGATATATATATGCTGGTGATATCGATTAGTAGGTTAATAGTTAGGGGTGTAAGCGGTAGGGGATTTTGTGATGTGTCTCCTGGGATGTGGTATGTCGTGATAATTAGGTCACAAATGCTGTGTGTGTTTTCTTTTCTGTAGAAATTAAATCTGTTGTGTGTGTCTATATGGTTGTGTGTGTGGTGTTGCGTTGTGTGTCGTGATTTGTTGTGCGGAGTGTGTGTGTTGTAGATTGGCTGTTGAGGGGGGCCGTTTAGTATTTACCCATATTGTTCTTCATCACCGGATTATCGTTGTGTGTGTCATAATTATACTCTTTACCTGTTTAAATACCAGTGATGCTTTTTTTGGTTTTGTTTTTATTCAAGAATCGTCATATCTTAATACTGTTAAAAGACCAATTTTTTTTCATGATCGTGTTCGAATGCGGACTAAGATTTCAAACATGCATTTCAATTAAACATAAGTTATGTATTGGGGAAGCATTGCGACACTTCTTTGACGCGTGATGATTGTGTTTTCTTGAATTCACAATATCTAAAAGGCAGGTTTATTGGCTCTTGGAAGGACGGGCAGTTATTTGTATGGCTTGTCAGGTCCCTGAGCAGAGAAAAAATTATTATATATATACTATATATATATATATAATATACATTTATGAGTATATATATACTACTATATAGCGGTTATACTGTAGTACTATAGTATATATTATTATAGATATTAACTGGCGTTAAGTAGATACTTTATATATATTATTTATATATATATATTACTGATTATTATATATATATATATATATATATACATAATATATATATATATATTATAGCTATAGTATAGTATACAAACTCGTGAGTCTCAAACTGGGTTCGTGAGGATGTTGGTAGCTAAACAAAGTCTCATGGAATGCACTGAGGGCACATGCCCTAGTCGGGTGAAGTTTGCTTTCAGATTCCGCTCCTACCTTTTTAACCCATACCCCTACCCCTATCCTTACCCCTACCCTTAACCCCATTTTCCCCACCAAAAAAAATAGCCCATTGACAGTGATACGGAAATTTGAAACAGAAACTGGAACACTCGTGACATTGCATCAAATATACATAAACTTGTAAAGGAGGTAATCTAAAACGTACAGCTAATTAACATACTAAAAGCCGTATCGAGCTGTACCTTCTCTCCCTCTCTCTCTCTCTCGTCTCTTCTCTTCTCTCTACTCTCTATCTCTCTCCTCTCTCTCTCTCTCTCTCTTTCGCATCACTTCTCACTTTATTTTATATTCTCATATTCAAAGACTCCTCCTCTCTTCTCTATCTCTCTCTCGCGTCTCTCTCTCTCTCTCATCTCTCTCTCTCTCTTCTCTCATCTCTCATTCCGTCTCTCTCTGCATCAAACGAACAAAGATATGTTTAAAGAGTTGTTACAAAAAATAAAGTTCCAAAGGGAAATTCGTGTGTAAGAAGCTGTACGTGAAAAGACAGAAATATAAAAATTAGGTAGATGTAGATTGTATGATGACTGTAATTATTATATGTGAGATAAATAATAATTATATTTATATTAATATAATAATAATATGAATTAAATATAATATAATAATCATGTGAATGAATAATAATAATAATAAATATAGATTAATTAATTTATTAATAACGATATAATAATGTGATTATTAAATAATTATATTATAATTAGTTTATTGAGTATTTATGTAATCAAATTTTGAATTAAGTAAATAATAGTAAATATTAATAATGATATAATTAATATATAATTAATAATAATAATATAATAATAATATATGATGAAGTTGTATTATAGTAAAAGGTTAAACTGTAGTTGACGTGCTATTTCTCGTGTAATTGTGAGTTTTCACTGCTTGAGGATGTTCTCTCGTATTCGTCTACACCTTCTTATTCTTTATCAGAAAGTCTCTCTTTATAATATATTTATAGTATATGATTTGGTATTGGTTATATATAATAATATATTTATAATTTATCATCTAGGTAGTAGATTATTTGTGTATTAAAGAGTTATTTGACATATTTACAGTTAGTATCATCATATGTAAATTATATATATTTATAGTGAGTGTGATTAATTTGTATATTTTGTTTGAATATATGTGTGTCAGGTTTACGAAGCGTTTTTCTATGTATATCATTGTGCTCCGCGGACGATCTATTCTAGCTGTTATGTCAGTTAGTATAGTTTATGTATTATGTTTATACGTAGTGACATCAATATGTTTCTATATCCATACATACGTATTCGCCTGATTTTTTTTGTTTTCTTCTATTATGTTATTATTATTTTCTATATTACGTTGGTATTGAGTAGTATAAGTAAATCGTAGATTATTCTGGTGAATGATTATTTTCCTAGGTTTATTATATATACATATATATGTCTATATACCTATATCTGTGAGGATATATATATATCATTTGTATATAATATAAATAAAAAGTATGTATATGACGATGTGATTTATTTATGGATTTTTTATTTATATGTTAGTATATTTATAATATATAGATGACTTATATGTTTCAATATAATATTCCATAATTTTATTTGCTAAAACATGTTCGGTTCTAGCATTTTTATCTTAAATTGTAACAGTTAAAATAAAAATGAAAGAAAAAAGAAAATATATTAATTAAAAGGTAAAATTCTTTTGGGATTAAAATTGCACCACATTAATAACTATTACCAAAGAAAGTTGGATATTTTTAGAATATATAATACTATATATATATATTATTATATATAATATTATTTATATATAGTAGATATAATATTAAGTTTAGATATTTTAGTTATTGGTATTAGTTATTTATTGTATTTTTATGAGTTTGAGTGTGGTTGTGGGTTATTATGTGTGATTTGATTGTTGTAGGTAGTTATGTGTGGATTAGTTGTATTTTTTAATTATTTTTGAGGTATAAGCATTTATTGAATCAGAGCTGGTTTTGTGTTGTGTTTTATGTGGATTAGATTTTCTATTGGTTTAGGATATTTGTGAGTATGTAGTATGTGTGTGACTTTAGAAGGAAAAATTACATTGAGTTTTATGTTTTTATTTTGATGTTGTTTTGGTTGTTAGTATTATGAACTCTTTTATATGTTGTAGTTGATGATATTTTAGGTATTATCTTTATTTGTCTTATGTATCTTGTATATTGGTAAGAGATGTTTATTAGTTGGTTATTTGGTTGCTGGATAGCTTATTTTATTGATGTGATGATATGTGTATGTGTAGGTTGATATTTATATTATTAGTAAGTAGTATTTATGGTTTTATATTTAGTTTTACTATATAACTATAATGGTACATCTACAAAAATATATTTAAATATATAAGACTATGGTTATATATGGTTATATATATAATCTATAGTATATATATATATATTATATATATATATATATATATATATATTGTATTTATAATAATATAATATATATACTTTATATATTATACTATATATATATATAGGGTATATATTCTAATATTGATGGATTAGTATAGATTTTTTATATTTAGGTTGTTATATATGTATAGAATATATTATGTTTGTATGTAGTTTGGATAGTGTTTATGGATAGATGTGGTATTCTATATATGTTTAATATTTGGTTTTATAATTTAGAGCTAATTAGGTTTACTTTGAATATATGTTTTATTTTATGATTACTTTAGATTTACTATATAATTGAAATAAAATAAGAAATACTTGATACATCCTCCTAGATTTTTATGAGTAATCATCGAATTACAATTTAATATAAGTTGTTTATCTGTTTCTCAGTATAAATCTTAATTCCTCCGGGTTTGTAAATCTTTACGAATTACCATTAAAAACTTGGCCTTTGATTCAATCCTTTATGATTTCTGTTCTGTAACCTGACAATTAGACGTAGTTCCAGAGGGCAGGTTTTTAAATCCATCGGTGCGCTTAGCGGATGTATTTTAATAAAACCTCCTATTATTTTTATCTATCGTATCTATCTATCTTATTCAATATGTATTCTATCTTATCGTTGTGCATTTATTGCTTTATGTTATTTTTATCTTAAGAAGCATAAATGAGATGTATATGTTGGTTTTATCTCAGTGAGTCTATACGTGATTATCTGATCTATCTATCTTGTAGAGTTTCTTTATGATGTTTGTATAGTCTTATTAAGTTTTGGATACAAAAGTAGAATTTATTTGCATAGAATCGTAGTGCGTGATATTTAGTTATCTATCTATTTATTTATCGTATCTTATTCTATTTATCAATCTATTTATTTATAGTATCTTTATTTTATCTATCGTTATTTTAATATCTATCTACTCTATGTTATCTATTCTATTAGTCTATATGTAGCTTTTAAGCTGTGTAATATTGTAGGAATGTAGGTTTATATTGATATGTATTATTAATCGTGGAAAACACTGGATACAAAAGTAAATTATTGCATAGAATCGAAACTTACCTTATAATTTAGATCTATAAAAGCTATTAACAAAAAATAAACTTAAAAATTATATTCACTAATGCTCGTTCGTGACCTTAGTAAACAATATTGTTTATTAAAGAATAAAATCTTTATCTCTAGTAGTTCATCTATAATCCATCAAATAAGAATACTTCGTTATAAAGATTGTTTCTTAAAGATATAAGAAACCTTATACTGGCTCACTTGTAAATTTGGGGTTCTTGTGAAACATGTTTTGCATTTACCTGTTAAAAGCTGATGTATTGAATTATAATTTTATAATATGGCTACGAAATCAAATTACGAATACATAATTTCCCCTTCTCTTAAAATCCCTGAGAATTTAGTATATTATTTAGTCCTTCTTCCAATACCTAAATTTGTTTTAACAGTTGTTATGGCCATGGCATTTGCGTGATTGCTCTAATAATCCCCAGCAGAGTGCCGTTAAGAATATCGTACATATCTCAAATATTTAAGATACATGTCTAGTATTTGCCTATCCCAACTCAGCATAAAGTTGCACATATTTAAAGCAGATATGACATTTTATCTAATTTTTACTTAAAATGGGGGGGGGGGTAATACATAATATACTACACATATTCCTGTTAAACTGAAATGCACCATTTTTAAATTACAATTTATTGTGTAAATGTTTCAGGGTAAATCATCAAATTGGGTAGTTGGAAGTCCTGGGTTAGGAGAGACTGTGAAAGGCTCCGTGCATCCCTTACTTACTTCAGTCAAGGTAAATCGAGGTAAATGAGATAGTTTTTATTAAAATGATGTAAAAAATTGCAAACTCTGAACACTCTCTTTTCTCTCTATCTACCCACATATCTCTATCTAGCTATCCATCTATCTCTACATCTATTTATCCATCTATATATATATATATTTATATTATTATATATTTTATTATTATTTATTATAGATATATTAATTATATAATAATTACTATATATATATAAAGTATTATTATTATTATATATGACTTGAATTATTATATAAATATATATTATATATTATTTATATTATAAAAGTTATATATTATGATCTGCAATCAAACTATAATACTTATGGATATTAGTTTTACTATATCTGATATATATATACTCGAATAAGTAGCATTGTATTATATATACTTATTTATACTACTATCTATATATGCTCCTATTTCTTACATATATTACTTATAATTTTATTATTATTACTATTTCATATATTACTATATATATTTAATATTTTTTATATATATATAGTATCATATATACTATATATTACCATAGATGTGTATATTAATCTTCTATTATATATATATATATCATACTACTACAATATATATCTATATTTTTAATTATATCATATTAGTATATATATGTACTATGATTATTTAGTTTTTATTTGGTAGCGATATATTATTGTTTTATCAGCTTTTGAGTATCGTAATATGGCGTATCTAATTACAAGAATATGAATTGTCCCTAAGTGGGTATTAGGCGTTAGTTTATCTGCTTTATGTAACCAAAAGTGTGTACCCCTGACGGGTCGATGAGCTAAAAGTGGGGAGAGCGCGCCACTTTTCCATCTACGACGGTTACTCGTCTCCTTCTCAGAGAAACAAGGCATGCTCCATTCGCGGATACCATGGACCTCGCTAGACTCCCCGTCGACACTCGGGTCAGATATCACACTATGGTAATTTTAAAGCGGAACTCACTTTTGTTATAATAAGGGATACACTGCATTACTCCATCGCTATGCTGTACAGAAATATAATGTCCCTAGTGGGTTTGAACCCTAACCATTACCCTTGAAGTGGTAAACCAGAAGTGTTACCTCCTGACCACGAACAGTCTATGAAACGCGAGATGGACCTGCCTTGTTCCTCTTGAGAAGGCAGTAGCCTTTCAGAGGCGAAGTGCGGTTTCCTTTTTAGCTTTATCGTGGTATCTAAGGGTTGTTGAGATTGGCTGTCTGGTTTAAAAAAAAACCCCCACTCTTGGATTTACCATCTCCATAAGACGCTACCATGGTAGCGTTCCAAACCCATCTTAGGGACATTATTATGTTGTAAAGAGTGTAATAGCGAGGTAGCTTGGAGTGTGTCCTTTGGATTTATATTGTTAATACTTATTATATTTATTATAATGTTTGTGTTGGTACGTATCTATATTGTATTTTGCGGTGAGTAGTGAATTAATATATTATTACTAATATATACTATACTACATATAGTACTTGTTATATATATATATATTATTATAAAAGTATATTTATAAAGACCTATTATATACTAGATTCATTAATTAAGCAAATTTTAACTCTTTTAAAGAAAACATATATAACCAAAGACATTATTTTTTTAAAAAAATCTATGATCTCTATTTTTCCTGTTTCATTTTTTTTTTTTTTAATTTTTTTTCGCTCAAGAACTAACATAATATTCTTTTTTGCAAAAGAACATAACTTCGTAAATAGAGAAAAGAAAATAAATTCATAAAATAAAATAACATTAATATTAAAACGATCTGTTGCTCACTTAATATTTTATATACCTTAATTTGATATTATTCAATATAGAAACCTGATGTCAATATATATATTATATATATATATATATATATATGTATAGTATAAGATATTTTATTATGATTATTTATATATAATATATAATATAATATATATATTATACACGATTATATATTATATTAAATATATTTTCATAAAATATATTAATTACCCAGTAAAATGTTCTTGAATCTTAAAATGTGGTTGTTATGTAGTATAATATAATTTTTGTTTGAAATAAAATCAATATATATTTTGATGAGTAATATTATTATATACATTCGAAATTATTACATACAAATAATTTATGCTAAAATCAATATTAATAATATTATTTTATCTTATCTTTGTTATAGTTTGATATAGTATTATTTATACTATATAGTAGATAATTACAGTATTATTACTAACTTTAGATATATATATATTCACAGTATAAGGCTATATATAATATATTTACCGTTGTCACCGCTCTAAGGATGAAGCCAGAAATGTCCACAGCTTCATATGCAAAATAATAAACGATAAATAATAAGATGTAGCCAAAATTAAATAATAGCAGGTTCATCCAATCTTCTACAAAACCTTTTTCTCCTCCATCCTTCCCGCTTCTTTTTCTTTTCTTCTCTTTTTAGACTTAACTTAATGAGCTTTCATTTAATGAAATCTAAAGAGTAGTGTTAAAATTTTGTTGCTCTAAACTTTTCCTTTTTTTACTTTAATTATCTTCAAACCCAATTTCACTTTAGTTTCAGCATTCCTAGACTGCTCTTCAATGTTAATATACGGAGTCTCTAATCCAACAAGCCTTTATGAATTCTTTCTATTTTGTTCTCTTTGAGTGCGATGACATTATACTGTATTCATCAGCGGCAACACCCCCTTTGTTCCATTCAATTACAGTAGAGGGGTGAACCATTCCTAGAAACATATTTAGGCTGAGCTGGTAGCATGTGCTACGTCAATTCCATTAGATTTCTCTTTTCCTTGTTCAATATTCCATAAAATTTTTCCTACACAACTTCCGATACATTTTTACGAAATATGTATGACTCCTTGACATCTGAACATAAGCATTAGCGCGGCCACGCAAAACTGCCATTTCAGACAATCACAACACCTGATATACAATTGCATGGAGATTAGTGTGCAGCGAACAAATCCCGCCGAATACTACCTCAATATTATAGTATAAATTCAATAATATATTTACTCACTTAATTATACACTTAACGAACTATACATACTATACATACTATATATAGTACGTAAATTACTCAACTAATTATATAATATATAACTATAACTATAATATAATACCTTATATACTATACATATATCAATATACTATATATAATAATTATATACTAGACAATACTACTATAATTAGTGTAATATAGTGTTTAGTAGTTTAATAATAATAATCATAGTTTATTACTATATACTAGGTAAATTATAATATACTGTATTTATAATAATATATTATATTATATATGATATTATATTTATATTATATATATTATATTATATATTAATATACTTTACTAAATTTATATGATATAAACTTCGAACATTGTCGCTGTCTTACAGCATAAAACCTATATATTATATATATAATATATAATATATATTTATACATAATACTATATAAATATATATATATATATATATATACTACTAATTAATATATATATATATATATATATTATATATATAATATGGTGTATAATAGATATATATATCATATATTATATATATGTTTATTATATGTGAGTTTGATATATAATATAAATAAAAAATATTATCATAATTACCTCTATTCTCTTAGGGCCTCTTTTGAATACGTTATAGTAATATTATATACTATATTTTATTACTATTTATATACTAATATTATTATATTATATATAGTATATATATATATATATATATAATATACTAATATATATAATCATATATATAAATCAAATCCACAAGTCTTACAATCTCCGGTTGCTATGATAGTAATTTCTCAGTATCCTGGCAAAATTCTCTCTTTTTTTTTATTTGTTTACAAAACTAACTCTCCTTAGTAGAGTACTGAAGATATTGTTTGAAGTATATAGGGTCATGAATGGTGAAAGGTGATCCTCGTCGTAAGATTTTTTTGCGATATGAGTTTATTGATCTAAGCCATTTTATTAATCTGTATATTTGTTGTTGTTATTTACCATAATGTAATTTGACCCCCCTCTTGGAAAGTGTTAAGATGATAAATTAAATAGATTGTTGGTTGTGTTTTTTTTGTGATTAAATTATAATGTAATTAGCCTCTTTTTTTCTTTTGGTGTTGGTATTTACTGTTGCCAAGCGGTTTCAATGTTGTTATAGTTCTATAGGTGAGAGTTCAAACGTTTTGTTATTTAATTAGTTCATTAACTCCTCTACACATATACCTTTTCTTAATTGACAATGAATTGATCGTTAGTATCTTACTTTGATCTTTCATAACATTAACTGTAAGTGCAATACTTTTATACTCTCAATCATTTTATTATCCCTATTTCAAAATTTCAAATTGCTACTAATTACCATACCCAAATCCTTTCTTTTGTCACAAGGCTCAGACACCAATCACTTTTGATCTTATTATTAGCCATAGGTATAAATATCCTACTTAATTTGCAATGTTAATCCTTTAGATATTTTTTATTGCAAATTCGGTTTGACCACATCAATTCAACTAAAAAAAATTTTTAATACAGCTTCTCAAGATTTTTACAACAAAAGTAGTTTACGTATTATCATCTTCAATACTTAGAAACTCTGCTTTCCATTGCCTCATCCAAATTAAATTTATAGATTATTATAAAAACTGCACCCATCACTTTATAATATATATATATATTTATATATATGTATTTTATCCTCGTTCCCATGTTGATTTATTGAAAATAATCACTTAAAAGTTCTTTTCTTATCTAAACCAATTGTGTTTTTTTTAGTTATTGTTAATACTCTTCTACCTTTGTGTGTGTGTTCAATTTGTGCTGGGTGTTAGTTTCTGATGCATTCTTAGTGGCATGGATTTGGTACTTTACCGAGTATATTGTAAATTTCTGTAGGTATATATATATTAATTGTATGTGCACTTGTGCTGCTATGTTTCGTGCGAGTGCAGACATGATTATTTGTAATTAGTATATACTAGCATACAAATTTGAATAGATGAATCTGACAAGATCTAACTTTAATAAAATAATTGAATTTATTTTCTTGTTCTTCTTCATCCAATCTCAAAAAGGTACAACACCTTGTCAGTGAAACTTGTATCATCTTTCTTCAGGTTTCTAAGCTTTTTACCCAAAGTTTTTTGGAAGATTATGCTTCACGGAACTTTGTTTTCTAATGCTAATCCTTGAGTTTTTGAGTTTTACTACTCCAGTTTTGTTTTCAAAATATTACTGGGACTAGCATTCTTCCATCTAGCCTCTTAATTATTTCTCTTAGAGGTCTCTACAGGACCGAGTGCCAGGTTAAAAACCAAGTCGCTTACCTAACTCCTTTTGCATGATACGATATTTCTAACAATTCTGTAATAATAATTCATTCTTTTATTATTCCTTCTACGAAATCAATCAGAGTTTTTTTTTAGAATAGTTTTCTAGATTTTCAACTTTCTTCTCAATCTTTCTTCTGTTATTTTCATTTTCCTTTTCTTCTGTTTCTAAGACAAAAAACTTGTGCCACCATGCAAATCACACAAACACACACACACACACACACACATAGTGGTAATATATATATATATATCATTATATATATATTATATATTATAGTTATATTGTTTTATGTGTTGGTTTTGAGGTTAAATTATAATTTATGTATATATATATATTTGTATATATATAGTATTTTATTCTAGTGATACTATATAATATTGGGATATATTAAATTTATAATTATTTATGGTGCAATGAAATACTATTATTATATTGTTATACGGATCTTTTAATTTGTTATTCTACATTCTGGTGTTATTCATATGTTTTATGTTGTGGTGTGAGTTTTCTATTAGTCTATATTTGATTCAATATACGTTATTAGTAGTTTGTAATTTATAACGAATGTTAGGGTGATTGTGTTATCATATTAATGTTATTATAATTGTATATCATATATTTATATATATTGAAAAAATTGCTAAATGGAAACCACAGTTATACAAATTATAGATTTAAAACCCCTAAAAATTTATATTGTTAATATCACCATTTTAAAAATATACGTCATTCGATTAGTATTTAATTTGAATGCTGATTTAATACGTATATTTAGAAACTAATTTTATTATATATTTGACTATTAAAACTTTTTTCCATTGTTGGTGGTGGATGGGTTGGTATGGTGGCGTTGTTGTGGTATGGTTGTGAGAGACTTTTCTGATCTTATGTTGCTTCAGTGGTGGTCTAGCACTTATATATCTATTCTATTAATTCAATTAAGGTTTATCATTGAATATGTAGTGTGATTGTTTGTATTTATTTTTGGTTAGGTATTTTGTGTATTTTATAGTTTATTGGTTTATTTTTGTGGTTGAATTTTTATATTTATTTGTGTATTATTTGTAGGTAAGACTATGTTAATGGTATGTTAGTTGTTATGTAAGTTTTGGTAGTGATTATTAGGTATAGATTTATTTGGTGCTATGAGTTTATAATCATATCATGTAATTGTGATGTGAGGATGATATGGCGGCTTTGTTGATGGTTTGTATTGTGATAGTTATTGATTAATATGTTTTTTTCAGTATTGGTCTTTTTGTCTATAGTGAGATATGTTTTATAGTGGATACTGGGTGTTCAAAGAATGATTGTGGATCAAGTGGAGTACATGAATTGAACTTTCTTATGAAGACTCTTGAAAAACTTTGTTAATAAAATTATATTTTATAATTAAGGGCTTATCTATATCTACATATCTATATCCAAGACTCTCGTGCGGAAAAATTGCTTTGATTAATATACTATATATATATATATATATATAATATATTTTTTTTAATTAAATATTTTTATATTTTTTTTTATTGGAGTAATTTTGTTATATAATTAATACGTATTAACTTAGTTTTTAATATTTTATTGTTATATATATAATTATATTATGTATATATTTTATAAATTAATATTATATGATTTTATTTTATCTATTCAGTAGTAATTTATATCTGTGTGTTAATATTTACAGATTGTTAAGTCGCTTACATTGAAAATGGACTGAAAGTCTAGCGGGAGGGAATCTGATAATATTATATTCTTTTCGCCTTTCGTATGGAAATTACCAGATGATTACCTATACACAAATATTTACAATTTTTCAGGTTCTATAATTTAAACTCGTTTTAACAAGTAATAATGAGAAATAATAATATTATAATAGATATTATAATATTAATAAATTAAATCAGTTTTATTATTTTATAAGTGTTGTTGTTGTTGTTGATCTATTGTGATATTTTGTAACAGTGTAATATATTTATAATTATATAAAATTTACAGTAGAATCTTGATCAGGGGTTAGTTAACCAACGTTAATCAATAATAATCATAAATAATTATTAATTATTATAGGTTTACAGTGGTAATTAATAATAATAATAAGTAAAATAATGAATAATATAAATAATAATAATAATAAAATAATATAAGTCGAGATGAGAGTGGTGAAATATATTATGATGGAATGTAATGATTAATAAATAATAAAACTATCTTTACATAAAAATTTCTTTCTATCTGATCATCTATTTCTGTCTATTATTCTAATCCGTATGTATCATATATATTCTATCTAGTCTACTATCGCTAATGGTGCGTATTTATCTATCTATTGCTATTTATTGAAGTAACCATAGTTTTCTTCTTTTTTTCCTTTATGTGTCTTAATGTACAGTTGATTGATCAAAGTCTGTTAATATTTGGTTCAAACTCCGCATTGAGCTCTCACTTTCGGTTCAGATTTTTATAAGAAAATAAGGGCTAGAGAGTAGCATGGTTCTTCGGACGAGTTTTTAATAATAAATAAATAATTAAAAAAATAATAGGAAAATAATAATAATAATAATATAATAATATAATTATGAATATAATAATAATAATTAATATAATAATCATATAATAATAATTAATAATAATATATAATAATAATAATGATATAAAATAAATATTAAATAGATAAGTAAAAAATAATAAATAATAATAATACTTAATGATAATATAATAATAATAAAAATAATAATACTATAATATAATAATAATAATAATAATAATAATTATAATAATACTTAATAAATAAAAATAATAATCCGTAAATAAATTAAAAAATACTGAATTACAAATAATTTCAGTAGATGATATTATCGTAGTTAAGCGGTGCAATTCTATATACATATATACTGTATTATATATAATATATATATAATATATATATATATATATATTATATATATATTAGTATATATTTATATATTAATATATAATATATTTGTGTTGATCCTTGTTTGCGTTTATTGGTAGTGTATATATTATATATATATATATATACTATGTGCGTTGTGTGTGTGTTGTGTGTGTGTGTGTGTTGTGTCTTAAATCTCTCATTCGAAGCATCATTAATGCCGCCCACCTTTCTGCCATTTAAAATGATGCCAATCTTGACATGATGCCTTCAAGAGGCACTTAATGCCTGTTACTTCATTATTTAATCTGTGTTATGTAAATATTCATTCTTTTAAGTCTGTTTTGTTTTGTTGAGATTATTTGCATGTTGTTTGAAAGCGTATATCTAGTTCAATTCGACTACTAAGATTTTTTATTCATCGTTATTCATGACAAGACCTTTATAGAGGGTTAGAAAGTTATGATACTCGCAATGTTCATGACTCAATATTTCATATATTCAGGCTGTTATTATCTTTCATTTAAATGTTTGGTGTCGTTGTTCTGTGGAATGGTAGTGATTATGTTTTGTATGTGATGTGATATGTATTGCTACTGTAAGCATGGTTTAGTATTTGCGTTCGATGACTTTAGTTATGAGATTATGTTATTGTATGTATGTATGTTAGGATGTATGTATGTATGTATGTTATAAATTTATGTAATGTATGTACTATGTATTTATGTAATGCATGTATATCAGTATAGGGATGTATAGTATGAGAAGTGCTAAGTTTGATATATGTATGTTATGTAGGTGTATGATTATTTGTAATGTTATAATGTATTATAAATGATAAATTTTGTATGTATGTATGTATTATGCATGTATGTATGTATGGTATGTATGTAGTGATATGATATGTGGTGGGAGGTTGATACAGGTAGTTTAGTATGGTATTTGATTGTAATTGTTGATATGTATGTTTATCGTGAGTTATATTTTATTATATTTATTATTATTATTTTTATTATTATTATTATTATATTATTATGTTATTGTATCATGATTATTTCATTTTATTATTATTTTATTATTATTATTATCTATATTTTATTATTGTGTCATTTATTTATGTCAGTGTAGTTTTGATATATATGCAGTATTTTTAACGTGTAAACAGATGCTTGTCTAGAGAAAACATGTTAGTTGGTACAAAAATTGATTTACCTTTTTTTAATTGACAGTAGTGACCTTTATGTGCTTAGTTTGAACCCTTAATTCTCTTCGCGTTAGTCTTTATTCTGTCGAACTTCTATTTTACTGATGGGAATAACTATATAGTAATATATTATTAGTAATAATTTTAAAATTGATATTATATTAAATATATGATCTATTTACTTAAGATGTTTTGTTATGTAGTATTATATATATATATGTTAGTGCTATTTATATCTATATTTTAATACAATTTTATAGCCAAATTATAGAAATTATATATAGAAATTATAGTTTAGAATTGTTATATATATCATTATATGTATATATTGTTTTATTACTTGTTATATATACTATATATATATATATATATTATATATATTATATTTATTTATTATATTATATATATATATATTATATATATTATACTTTATATGATATATATATATTGTGATATATATATATTACTAGTTGTATATTAAAAATGTAAAATATGTATGTAATCGTATAAATCTAAATTTAGTATAATATATAATATTATATTTAGTTAATAATATTATCTAGTTATGAATAAGAAATTTTTTCTTTAAGCAATAATTAGTAAATGTTCATAATGCATAGAAATATAATATTATAGTTATTATATTATTTTCAAAGTATAAAGAGTATTTATTTTATATATCATATATATAAGTAGATGGTATATATATAGTGTTATATATATACTATATATAAGTTTACTTATATGAGTGAGATTAGTGAGTCTTAGTAAGTCTAGACATATATATATTTGTAGTTATCTTATATATATATATTATATATATTAGTATTATTCTTATTTTATATATATTTTAATTTATAATATATATATATAACAATATCTCTAAATGCATGTAAATCTATTAAATAAATAGGTAGTAAGCTCCATGAATTCAATCTTACCTCAAGAAATCGCTGGAATTTACGCGAATGAAACACCCAGAGCCTTCCAGTCTTTGATGAACCCCCATTATAAGATCATTCCTTTGAACAGAAGGTGAAGAGTTATCGGGTATTGTGACAGCTGGAAACCAACTCTAAGGAATCTGGGATTGGTAATATATGTTTAAAATTTTAAAATTTTCCTTTTTTAAAAAAGAAATTTAACTTGAAAAAATTGATATTTAAAAATTAACTGATTCATAGTTTTATATCGTTAATTAATTAATTTTTTACTTTTTTTTTTTTTAAGTGTGTTTTTAATTTATTTATCTGATATTTCGATATTATAAATTATAAATATCTATCTTCCATGTTATTAAACTTTATTCAATTATATTATGACGTGCGATATACTAGGACATTTATGCTGCAGTGCATAGCGTGTGGTCTGCCATAATTATTTATTTATTAGTCTTATTATCTTATTATTACAAGTAGTACAATTCCAATGAATTATATCTAATAAAGTAAAATTATAGTTATATATTATTTATATATGTTATATATATGGATTTATAGTTATATAATATATATATATACTATATCTTATATATATATATATATATATATTATATATATCATATATATATATTATATATATATATATTATAATTATATATATATTATATATATTATATATTATATTATATAATATATTAAAGGCAAGTTGAATTTTAAAAGTAAATTCAACTAACTACGATTCTTCTTTTGTTTAGATTTTTAAGTCATAGAATTGAAATCTTTTTACTTCATTAATTTCTGCAGCCTTTAGCAAACACTGAAGATGGGTTTGAATCTTTAATTTTAAATTTACTTAACACTAAGAACTGTTTTGAAGATAACAGCCCAGTGAGTTTTGGTTTAATGACAGATAAGTTAGTACTCTCCTGTGTATTAACTACTTCAGTTGAAAGCTAGGTAATGATATTTTGTGCCTAAAGTCTTTTTTGTCAGTTTAGTAAGTTGGGTTAGATTTGTCTTCTATAAAAAAACCTTAATTCTCTATGCCAATACCTGCAGGTGCAAAGATTTTGAGCCTATTTCTTGGTTTGCTGTTTGAGGCTGTTTAAAAGTATATGAGAACCTTCAAAAGATTTTCAATATCTTGCACTTTTCTTATTAACTAAAAAACACTCCGAAGAGAAATTGTTTTTATTAATGAGGCCATTCCTATGCGTGTTACATGCAAGTCTTATTTTGGTTTGAAAGGGCTTAGAACGAATTTTTAGTTTTATTCCGTATATTTATTCAAGTCAATTTTAGGCGATTATTCAGATTTTTAGAATATTGGGACCTTTTCTTTATTTTTTTATTTTATTTTTCTTTTTTCATTTAACCTTCATTTTTTCAAGTTTGTTAGGTTAGGATAAATTAATAATTAATAATAAAAAAATAAATAATAATAATTAATAATAATAATAATAATAATAAAAATAATAATAATAATAATAAATATAATAATAATAATAATAATAATAATGAATAATTAATAAAATAATAATAGAATAATAATAATATAAATAATAATACCATAATTAATATAATAAGTAAAATGAATAATTAATAATATGATATAATAATATAATATAATAATAGATAAATTAATAATATATAATTATAATATCAATAATAATAATACATAATATATTGTTAATAATATAATAATAATAATAAAATAATAAATTGAATAATAATAATTAATAAAAATATAAAATATAATGAATAATATAAAATACATAATAATTAATAATAATAATAATACTCAGTCTTAACTTAGAGCAGATATAGTGATACACTAAAAAATTAACTTGAAATAATAGAGTTTTTGGTGCTGAATAATTATTCAAAATTTTTAATGTATTTAAAATATATTAAGTATCAATCTAAACTATTTAAAGGTCCTTATCCAGGTTATGCTAGCACCTTTATCCATTGATGTTCAAATGCTGAAACTTTACCTAATAAAATGTCAACAATATGTAAAAACTCTAAAAGGATTGAAAATAACCCTCAAAAAGTTTTGAAGTCGCCCAATTTGGTGTTTATCTGAGTATATAATATTAATATATATTATTATTATATATATATAGTATATATATTATACCCATATAAAGTCTTACTTATGTTGTGGAGGGTTTATATATATATATAGTAGTAGTATATATATTATATATGGTGTATGTTAATATTTATAATTATATATACTGGTATATACGGTATATTTATATATATATAAGGTTATATTATTTATTATATTCATTTATTATCTATATTATATTGTGTTATATATAATTATATATACTATATATATTATATTATTATATATATCTTATGTATATATATTTTTATAGTGATATAAAATATATGATTTTTTGATTTATAATAAAAGTTTGGGTAGTATGATGTTCATTTGTATATGGTATATGTATTATTTTTACTTTATTAGTTGGCGATAGTTTATCAATATGGTTGATTATATATGATTATATAATATATATATATATATATATATTATATAATATATATATAAATTATATTATATATATATTATATATATATATTATTATATATATATAATAGTTATAATATAACGATAATACCAATTCAATCGGACAAATAGTCTTCCGATTAATAATTTTTGACTGTTCAATAAACTTTTTTTTTGATATAATTTTTAAATAATACTTTTGTTTTAGTTATTTGAGGAGGTGTTTTATTTTTTTAGAAATCCTTAAAGGGATGCCGGTGTGCAACCCACCGTATTCGTTGTGTTAAGGAGTGCTTTATCTATGGTTGCAACGTACAGAAAATTTTTCTATGTCTGGGTGGTTGTTTGAAATTACCCGCTATTTCCTTCCTCGCGATCCGTAAGTGGGGCGTAAATAAAATGGTTTAAATATTGCTTCAACAACATGGTATGCCTATAACCGGCCTAAAGTTTGTTAAATAAGAATAGCATGGTGTTTTGAAAGTTTATTTATTGTTCTGTTTTGGGTTTAGATAGTGTAGTGTTCAGTTCTTTCTTTTTTTGATGGAAATCTTCTATTAGTCTGCTTTGTGTTTGGCGCTGAGTTGCTTTGTGTTGCGATGAGTGAGATGCGAAGAACAGACCGGCGATGAGAGATTTTGTGTTGTTTGTGTTTTATGTTAAATGTGTTGATGTTGATGGTATAGTCCTATAGATGACATCATATTGTTTACAGATGTACAATATTCTGTTTTAAGTTCTTAACGATTGTTTCTCCTAGATGAATGTTGTATTTCCTTTTAAAACAATTTATTTGAAAGGTTCCACAAGCCTGTATTAACAAATTTGTAGAAATTCCATGCAGATAGTTCATCATGGTTTAGTTCTTGTCAAAAGCGGGGTCACATTGTAGTTGTCGAATCTGCGGTGCGAGTCAAAGGCCCTCTTATCATTTTAAGCGTTACTGTTAAAGCAACGAAAAAACCTGCACAAAAACACAAAATTCTTCCTCCTTCCTTATCATGGCCTTCACAAAATTCATCAATCCAAGTTTAATATGTAATGGTGGTAAAATAACTCGCTTAGGATCTCAAGGGGCTTATAACGTAACATTCTCTTTGCCCGGGGTACTAAGAATTTATCTCTTTCTCCATGTTTTTCGGACGTAATGTTGCTTAGTATCCCGGCTGTCATAAACACAGATAAAAAGTATCAATGAGTGTTGTGGTGAATCCTACTGTAGACCAAGAAGGAAGTCCAACAACTTTCTGATCACAACAGATAAGCCATGTGTGGTCATAATATTTAGTAGCCTTCAATATTGCGGACATACTTCATAGTTTTCGCTTCATTTCACAGCAAGATGCGCAACGAATGATTGGAACTGTTTGATGTTATGCAATAAGGACGGCTTTTAGGGTCTAGTTGTGAGAGCTCCTATGAATAAGCTCCATTCACCATCTAAAACGGAATACCAAAGCTCACGCATACGTCCTATAAATAATCGTAATCATGGAACATATAAGTTCTCTTGTAATATATTTCTCTAAATTGCCTGTTTCTATTCTATATTATATAATTATTAAATCTTTTGATCTAACAAATTCCACTCCTGCAGCCGTGAACCTAAGATTCCAGCTTGCTGTTTTGACAAATACAGGTCTGGTACTAAATCATTTAGTTCCGGTTGCGTAATCATGTGGTGTTGCATTTGATTCGTCTGGGTATATAGTGGGCATATCTGCGCACCAGAATGTCTCCAGCATTAGAGTCGCAAACAAATCGTGTCATCTGATGCAGGATCCTCTTTCCAAGAAGCTGGTGCCGTGCTTTAGGAATCGGTAGGTTCTCATCATTATGGGGGAGTCTC
>JABUQX010052639.1:0-5000 GCA_015478945.1 Trachelipus rathkii | reverse complement strand
AAATATCAAAGACTCAAACACGAAATCAGAAGAATGTGGAACACCAATGACATCGTGGTGATTCCCATAGTAGTTGGAACGCTGGGTGTAATAAAGAAGAGTCTTATAAAACATCTGGAGAAGCTCCCAGTATCTGTCAACACACTGGAACTGAGCTTAATGGTTGTACGAAAGAGCATTGCAATCTTGCGACTTGTGTTAGGATTTGGGTAAAAAATCTTTTTGACCACGGACACCTAAGACCTAAAGACCTATAGATCTTTTAATAACCCCTTAAAAGGGAGAAAAATAAAGTATTTTTATCAATGTCATAATTTATTTTTTTATAAGTAAAGGAGTGTGTTTCAAATAAAACATGCACACCTAATAAATCTGAAAGTATTTTTATCAATGTCATTATTTATTTTTTTATAAGTAAAGGAGGCATCCTAACGGCGAATTCTAATTAAATTGACCAAAAGGAACCCCTCTCGGTCGCTTGATGCCCTAGTTGTAACCTGGCTGACCTAGTTGTAACCTGGCTGAGAGAAGAGATAGCTCTGAGTGTCACGAGAATTTAAACGACACAGGTAGTAAATTTTTGGCTCTAGCAATAAGCCAGTTCAATCTAAATCATAGTATCACAATACTGGTTCATTGCTTTTACTTAAGAAATACAAGTGATAACTGTTACTCTTAAGGAATAATCGTTACATAAAAGAAAATTTTCTATACCATATAAATGATGTATGTATAAAAAAGGAAGTCAAGGAGGAAGTAGTTTCATTTCACATTCAAATTATTTAATACGAGTCGATTAATCTCTTTTGATTCAAACAAAAAGTTTTTGATTGGCTCATATATATAGTATATATATATATATATATATATATATCATATATATATATATATATATATATATATATATATATATATATATATATATATATATATATATATATATATATATATATATATATATATATATATATATATATATATATATATATATATATATATATATATATATATATATATATATATATATATTTTTTATATTTACTCCATTTGCCACTTCGTGGCCAGTATTTATAAAAGGTACAAATGGATGTATTCGCGAGTGGTTGGTCCCAAATTGTAGTTGAGAGAGTCGTAATTGCACTGACCATCATTTTATTATTATTTATAGTAAAATAATAAACTATAATAATCTTAATAATCATTTTCATATAAAAATTAAAATTCATTAATAGAAAATTGCTTTGTAAGGCGGTATCTTTTTGAACAAAAAATCCTCAAAATACAATACCGTATACTCCATTGAAGACTCATAAGAGTAAAGTGTACCTCTTTATAATTGGGCTACACCCTTTGAAATTCAAGTACATTAATTCATAATCATAAATAGTTAAAGTCCCTAGTTTAAATCTCTGGGATTTGTAACTCCTAAAATGGGGCTAAGTGGGCTGGAGCCTCCATATCATATTTTGTTAAAAATTTAACCGATTTTCCTTATTCATGTCAAAAACCATTATCATACCAATTTTTAAATAAAACAATATATATTTCAATGTATATATATATATATATATATATATATATATATATATATATATATATATATATATATATATATATATATATATATATATATATATATATATATATATATATATAAGGTATATATATATATATATATATATATATATACCTACTTCCTTCTACAAAATTGAGAAAAATGAAACCGATATAAAAAACCGGTTTACATTTAAATTTCTTTTGACAACGTTTTGAAATCTCAAACCTTCTCAAATTATACTAAAGATATAAAACTACATTTTTGATAAAATTTGATATTGATTAAAGTTATAATCGTAATTATAGTCATAATAGTCCGCCTACAAAGATAGGCCTTCACTTGAAGATTTTCATTGTTATGAGTTTTCCTTTCCCTTCGGGTTAGACCAGGTGCTCCATGATTGCCAGATTTGGTTAATATATCAAATTGATCCCAACACTCCAACCTTTTACTTGTATAAATGTCATTGACCTCTTCGAAATGAAAGGTCAAATTTTCTTAGGTCAAAGGACCATAATTTTTCTATATTGAAATTGTGACATTTTTTATCTCACAATTGTCCTAGAGAAATAAAATTTACATCAAATTAATCAGAAAAACATACAGAATCTGATGGTTATTGTTAAAATTGGTAATCACCTTTAATTAAAAAATTATAATTATTATGTAATTTCTACGGAAGAAACATATCCAGTTGACCACGTGTGAAAGTTGCCAAAGATTGCCATTGAAACTTTCGATAATTTTTATAACAAATTCACATCACCCTATTCAACAAATTTATTTATTTAGTATATAGTTTTAAATTTGCTATCTTTTGATAATAAATTTGTTGTTTAAACGTAAATAATTAAAATTGAGGTTTATTTAATTAATTACGCATCGCCAACTCCTCAGCGTCGTTTTCGTGGACTATAAAGAGTCGAGCGCGACTGAGTTTGGCATTCTATTTCATAATTACTGCAAGTTCATCAGTAGACTCTGTCCCCTTAATTTGTATCCCGAGTCGAATCAGAATTTCTACAAGATCATTTATAATGCAGTTCGAGTAATAAAATATTTTATGATGAAGCTTGTTCCTCTAATGAGCTTCCCCCATCATTTTTAGAGGTTCAGCGCCGGTTTTTGGAGGCGTCTTACCGACATTTAATTCAGGGTTGAGAATGCTTTTTTTTTATAAATTCTCAACGGAACCATTGAAAACTTTCCTTCCGTTAAATGGTGATTTTAGGAAATTTGTGTAGGTATGTCATCATAAAGCCTTTCTGGACAAACTTAGGGATCCCCACTATTAGCCCCCCTTCTCCCCTATTTCAGATGTTAGTAAAAAAGGCAATAGTTTTTTGATTCGTTTATATTTTAATTTTTGATAAGTGTTTTGACATTGTATAGCAAATCAGTCTCTTCTGATTGAGTTGTTCTATTTGGAATAATTCAATTTTTGATCGTGGACCCACGAGTTGCTATACAATGTTGAAGTACTTCTGTTAGAACAGTCCAAAGTTTTGAATTGATCTGTTTCGCCTACGGTTATGTGGTAATTGGTTTCCATTACCTAACTAAAAATCCGCGTCAATCACTTTCAACCTACCTTTTTATTTCGTCTTAAATTTTCATGTCCAGTTTTATTTGTAGGTGGAGAAATCTTCGAGGTTTTTATCTATCTTTTATTCTCTCTCTCTTTCTCTTCGGTGAAAGCTTAAAAGTATGATATTTACACACATTTTTTCCCAACGTGATGTATACTGATTTTTGTTTATTTTTTTTACACATGCAAACAATAAACTCGCACACAAGAAAAATAAGCAAAACGCTAAAGGGGAAACTTGGGAAAGTAAAAGATTTGGGGAAAATTTAATATAAAAGGAATTATTGTTAAGATCGAAAATTTCACTTAGGTTAGGTCAGAAATTACTGCCGCCTCGTCGCTAAAAAATGAGAATCATTTTTTATCAATATTAAAACTTAGATTAGATTATAAAAACGAAGGAAATAAAAAGGTTGAAAATATTAAATAAATCATAAATCAAAATATTTTCAAAATTTTATCCATGAAATTGGATTTTGCAAGAGTCATTACAGAATCGATTCTTGTCATAAAAATGTAACATTCCCCCTTTAAATATTATAAATGAAAATCGTTCTTTATATATATATATTTGTTAAATTATATATATAAATTTATAAAAATTTATTTAGAAATATAAAAAATCGAGTTGATAACTGATCACGTGCCAAAAATTTTCGAGTCGAATTGACAAATAAATTTCACTACCCTAAATGACTATCTTTGGTAAAAAACTTATTTATAGTAATCTTTTTATAGATTTTACTATATAATTATATTTTCTATATATATATAGACGTATATATATATATACATCCATAAAAATTTGTCATAAAATAATAAAATTTATAGCCCAAAGTTTAGCGAGTTTTCAAAAAATTGTGTAACATTTCGCGTTTCCCCAAATTTCCGTGCATGATAAATTGTAATTATAGTGGTGTGGTAACTTTAGTTTCCCAATTGGTGGTGGAGCAAATATTAGAACCCCCCAGACAGAGGCATCACCCCTGTCTTGTAATAATAATTAGTTTCCAAGAATTAGACATTTGCTTATTACGGTTTCTTTTTGTTTTCCTTGTTTTCTAAACAGAAACAAGAAACATTAGGAACCTAAAATAAAAATTATTACATTGGAAATTTGTCTTTCTTCTAGAATGCTTGCATTTCTAGAGATTGACGATTCCTACAAATAATAATTATTGTTGGTAATTATTACCATTAATAATAATTATTATTATTATTATTATTATTATTATTATTATTATTATTATTATTATTATTATTATTATTATTATTATTATTATTATTATTATTATCATCATTTATTTTAGTGTAACTAGTATACTGCTTTCTATTATTATTATTATTATTATTATTATTATTATTATTATTATTATTATTATTATTATTATTATTATTGCTTTCGTAGTACTAATTATAGAAAGTCTTAGTAGTATGCTATTATTGTTATCGTTATCACAATAAATATTGTTGTTATTATTGTCATCATCTTCGGAATTTGACTAGAGTTTTTTTCATCTTTGTCCACTTCCGAAGATATAAAATTATACTACATCTTGTTCGATAACGTGGTTACACATATTCGGAAATTCAGAAATAACTTCGTAATGAAAATTTTATAATTTCAAATATTAAAGCGACTTCCATATAAAATAAACTCAATAAACTTTCAACAACTATAGAAAATAAATTTCAATTAAATTTAATATACGACAAAACTTTTTCGTCCCCAAATTCATCATAAATAAAACTCGGTTCTTTTATGGACATTCGGTTTATATAAGCAGTAAATTATAGAATCAATAATTATTTTTCATTCGTTGTATACATATATTAATTACTCTGGTCCACACG
>JABUQX010052638.1:20000-32500 GCA_015478945.1 Trachelipus rathkii | reverse complement strand
ACTGCTTTAACTTTCTGCTTTACTGCTTAACTTTCTGCTTTACTGCCTTAACCTCATATACATTACATACCTTAAAGCAGTAAATCAGTAAAATCAATAGAGGGAGGTTTTACATAGCAACAAGGGGATTAGTATGCTTTGTTTTACTGCTTTACTGCCTTTTAACTTTCGCTTTACTGCTTTACTTCATGTTTACTGCTTTAATTCATTATGTTTACTGCTTTTAACTCGTATATTTATTAACATTATGTTTTTTATTTTGTTTTAATACTTTTTAATTTTTATTTTATTATTATTTTTATTTTATTTTTATTATTTTACTTTTTTTATTATTTTATTTTTTTTAATACTTTTTATTTTTATTCTTTTTTATTCTTTTTATTTTATTTTTATTATTTTAATTTTTATTATTTTATTTTACTTATTTTTATTATTATTACTTAGTCGTTATTTACTTCATGCCTTATTAGTTATTAATTTAGAACAACCATACACACCCGCACACACACTCACACACACACACAAACACCACCCACACACTTACACTTTATACACACATTCACTATGACACTTAACACAACATCACTATTGGCCACTTTAACATTTTACCCTTAGACACTTCATTTTTACACTTATATACACACACACACCCACACAGATTTACTTACACAGATTTACTTACACTCACACACAGATTTACTTACACTCACACAGATTTACTTCACCTCAAACACCAGGATTTACTTACACACACACCAAGATTTACTTTACACACCACAGATTACATTACACTCACACAGATTTACTTTACACACACACACACAGTTTACTTACACTCACACACGATTTACCTTACACTTACACTCCTACAATATACGTATAATTATAAAAACATTTTATGTTTTTAATTAAACACGTACATTCATATTACTCATTTCAAAATATAACTAAAAATTATTTTCAAAGTTTCTTAAAACTTTCTATAATAAATCAATCATAATCTTTGAACAAAGAATATTATTAACTGTTAATTACTTTTTGTTTATAATTTTATAAAAAATTTTTATGAAATTTTATTAAAAAATATATTTTACGTACCTTAAAGCAATAAATCAGTAAGGTCAGCCCCTAACACCCCTCTACACCAAGCTATGTCACGTTTTGTTCTATTGACTTACTGCTTTACATCATCTTTAGCCTTGTAATAAGTATAAAAATAAACAAAATAAGTTCTTCTCGGCTAACATAACATGTATTTTATTAAAAAATCTTTCTAAGTTCTTATTTAAAATAACAATTATTCACTTACTTTATTATTTATTCGTTTCGATAATCATTCTGTTAGAGGAAAGTTGAGGTGGTCATCAACCTCCTCCTCATTCGCTCGTGAACACCTCTACGCGTTGAAGGGACCCGCAACAGCCACCGTTCATACACCACTAGACACTTATAACGCACTTACACACCACACGATTACTTAACCACACAGATTTAAATATACTCACACACGAGGATTCTACTCTTACACCCTTTCACACAATTTACTTACACATTTACGTTACCACACACACAGATTATACTTACCACTCACACAGATTTACTTTACTCACCACAACAGATTTAACTTACACACACAGATTTACTTACACTCACACAGGTTTACTTACACTCACACACAGTTACACTCACACACAGGTTTACTTACACTCACACAGATTTACTTACCCTCACACACAGATTTACTTACACACCACCACACACACTTACCATCACACACACACACACTGATATTTCGGCCTTGACAATTGCACAAGATTACCATGGGTTCAATTTCTGACCCAGCGCTAACTTGATGCTTTGATGGTTCCCAACACCGATAAGAAGTATCTAGTGAATGTCTCTAATAGTGTTCCTATGCATTATTCTATGAGTATTACGATGAGTGCCTAGTGGAGTGCCAGGGAGTGCCAAGTGAGTGCAATTGAGTGCCAATGCAGTTGCCAATGAGTGCAACGTTGAGTGACCCACATAGTGCAATAGTGCCCACATAATGTGTTCCAACTTGAATTGCCACTTTTTTCAAGCCCTTTCTAGCCTCCCCTGAGCCTAGAATAGCCCTAATAATAGTGCACCCCTATGTTATAAGGTCATGAGGATTCGATTGGTGTATTATACAGACCTGCTAGGAACTTCCTACTATGAGTTTAGTATTTTCTTCTTTAACACTTATACACACATCACTATGACACTTATACACACATGACACTTATAAGCACTATACACTCTCCATAGGACACTTACACTAACCCCACTATACACTTACACGCACCACCCACACACAGATACACTTACACTTACACTCACACACTTTTATATTTTTACTTAATACTTTTTAATTTATAAATATTTAAAAATTGTATGTAAGAAGAAGAAAAAACCAGAGTGTATGATATATAATCATTTTATTTTACTACAATTGTACGACCTTTTATTAAAAACATTATACTTTAATACCTGTAAAGCAGTAAACAGTAAATTCAATAGAGGTTGTTACCTAACAACCTAAGGGCATTTAGTATGTTTTGTTTACTGTTTTACTGCTTTAACTCATGTTTTACTGCTTTAACTCACTACCTTTACTGCTTTAACTATTTGCTTTACTGCGCCTTAACTCACTGCTTTACTGCTTTAACTCACATACATAATACCTCTAAAGCAGTAAATCAGTACAATCAATAGAGGTGTTACCTAACACCTAGGGGCTTAGTATTATGCTTTTTTGTTTTACTGCTTTACTGCCATTTAACTTTCTGCTTTACTGGTTTAATTCTCTGCTTTACTGCTTTAACTTTCTGCTTTTTACTGTTTTAACTTTCTGCTTTACTGCTTTAACTTTCTGTTTACTGTTTTAACTCATATAATTAATAACATTATGTTTTTTATTTTGTTTAATACTTTTTATTTATTTTTTATTATTTTTATTTTATTTTTATTAATTATTTTATTATTTTTTATTATTATTTTTATATTATGTTTTAATTATTTTATTTTTATTTTTTATTATGTATACTTAGTTGTTATTTTTTTCATGCCTATTGTTATTATTATTAGAACGCACATACCACCACACACAACACACACACACACACACACACACCACACACACACAGTCACACACAGATTCAACTTATACTCTCACACAGATTTACTTACTCACGCAGATTTACCTACACTCCACACACCCAGATTTACTTACCACACACAGAATTTTACTTGCACACACACACCACACACACCAGCACACACACACACACACACACTCACTTACACTATAACGTATAATTTATTAAAACATTTTATGTTTTAATTTAAACACGTACATTTATATTACCTCATTCAAATATAACAAAAATTATTTCAAAGTTTCGTTAAAACTTCTATAATAAATCAATCGTTATCTTTGAACAAAGAATTTATTATTTACTGTTAATACTTTTTGTTTATAAATTATAACTATCAAGTTTAAAATAACTTTTACTAAAAATTTTATGAAATTTTATTAAAAAACATATATTTTACGTACCTTAAAACAATATATCAGTAAATCAGTAAGGTCAGCCCTAGCACCCCTCTTTACACCAAGCTATGCCACGTTATGTTTTTCTATTGACTTACTGCTTTTACATCAACTTATAGCCATTAAAAGTATAAAAATAACAAAAAAAATTCTTTTCTTCTTAAAAAAAATGTATTTTTTTTAAAAATTTTTCTAATTTTTTTTTTTTAAAAAAAAAAAATTCACTTCATTTTTTTTATTTACTCGATGTTAACTAAAAAATTTTCAAAGTTTTTTAAAATAATTCGGGTTTTCTTCATTATTATTAATTATTATTATCTATTGTACATTGACAATCCATCGCGAGAAAACCACAACAACCCGCACTCCTTACAGATAAGAAACTGACCTCTCTCTCTAAATTTATGATAATCCTTTTTGTATCCCGGGGCGGTTTTAAGCCTAATTCCAGGTCAAAAATATATTTAAAACTGTCCTTTTTCTGTAAAATTGTGGTGGAATAAACTACTTTAGGCTAAATTTAGGCCTAAATTAGGATAAGCCTTTTGTAGACGTGTGCTAATTTAATTCCTAATACAAGGGTCAAAAGGTAATTCCCGATAGACAAGAATCATTGTTATTATTATTTTTAAAATATATTCAAACTGAAACATGCTGGATCGGTAAGATCCTTTAAGCAGGTAAAAAGGAAATGTTTTCCTTACTTGTGATTGGTCGGGGTAATCCTTATCTCTATATGACCTCGTATGTGATTGGTCGAGAATTATTTTATCGTCTTTTGAAAATTAACTTTGTTCTTTAAACTTGTATTTGAGCAGGTGTGTGTTTTATTATCTTTTAGACCCAAACTCATTTTAAAATCATAGTCATTTTAGCTGTTAAGCGGTGCACAAGTTATCTGATTTGTATTAAAAGTGTTTTATTTTTACTAAGTGTATATCATATTTATAATAAATACTTACATTGAGGAATAATTATTAATTTCACTAGAATAGATAATAATTAATTCACTAGTTCATAAGCTAACCACCAGGGCTCAGCATGAGCCCCACCCGCAAAGGCAGCCACCCCCGCACCCGCTGGTGCGTCCCGCCGCGTCCCCGGCGCAATATTACCCGCCCGCCGCGTGCGCCGCAGGCGCAATATTTCCGCGTTCCCGCCCGCCGCGTGCGCCCGCAGGCGCAATATTCCCGCGCGAATTATTATTTAGAACACGCATACACACACACACACGCACACATACACACACACACACACACGCACACTCACTTACACATATAACGTATAATTTATTAAAACATTTTATTTTTATTTTATTATTATACTTAGTGTTATTTACTTCATGCCTATTGTTATTATTATTTAGAACACACATACACAAACACGCACACCATCACACACACACACACACTCAACACACACCACCCACTTACACATATAGCGTATTAATTTATTAAACATTTTATTTTTATTTTATTATTATTATTAGTGCTATTATATTTCATGCCTATTGTTATTATTTATTTAGAACACACATGCACGCACTCACACACACAACACACACAACACACACTACATACAACAGAAGAGAACAAGCACACATACCGCACCCACCCACTCGGATATTTTGATCCCTCAACTTTGAATGCCACAGCTTTTGATGCCTCAACTTTGATGTCTCAGTTTTGATGCCTTAACTTTTTATTGCCTCAGCTTTGATGCCTCAACTTTGATACCTCAACTTTGATGCCTCAGCTTTGATGCCTCAACTTTAATAACTTAGCTTTGGTACCTCAGCTTTAGTGGCTCATCTTTGATGACTCATCTTTGATGGCTTCATCTTTGATACCACCTATATTGATGATTCATCTTATAAGCAGTTACACTTACCATAGACACTTACACTTACATTTATACACACATACACTATATCTCTTATTCACACATACGCACATACACATAGACACTTACGTCACCCATAGGACACTTAACACTTCACCCGCACACACAATATATATATATATATATATATATATATATATATATATAATATATATATATATATATATATATATATATATATATATATATATATATTATATTTATATATATATATATATATATATATATATATATATATATATATATATATATATACTTTATAATATATTATATATATTATATATATATATAATATATATATATATATATTATATTTCATTTCGCGCGGAAATATTTGCGCTGCTCGGGCGCACCGCGGCGGGCGGGAACGCGGAAATATTTCGCCTGCGCGCGCACGCGGCGGGCGGGATACGCGGAAATATTGCGCCTGCGGGCGCACAGCGGCGGATGCGGGTACGCGCGGCGCGGGGACGCTGCCGGGACGCACCAGCGGGGCGGGTTGGCTGCCTTTGCGGGTGGGGTCATTTTGCTGAGCCCTGGTGGTTAGCTTATGAACTAAGGGAAAACTACTCCTCTATTCTAGTGAAAATAATAATTATTCCTCAATGTAAATATTTTATTATAAATATGATATACACTTAGTTAAAAATAAAACACTTTTAATACAAATCAGATGACTTGTGCACCGCTTAACAGCAAAATGACTATGATTTTAAATGAGTTTGGGTCTAAAAGATAATAAAACCCACACACCTGCTCAAATACAAGTTTTAAGAACAAAGTTAATATTTTCAAAAAGACGATAAAATAATTCTCGACCAATCACATACGAGGTCATATAGAGATTAGGATTACCCCGACCCAATCACAAGTAAGAAAAACATTTCCTTTTTACCTGCTTCAAAGGATCTTACCGATCCAGCATGGTTCAGTGTGAAATATATTTATAAAACTAATCATTAAACATGATTCTTGTCTTACGGGAATTACCTTTTGACCTTGTATTAGGATTAAATTAGCCCGTCTACCAAAAAGGCTTATTCTAAATTTGGCCTAAATTTAGACCTAACGTAGTTATTTTGCACCACATTTTACAGAAAAAGGTTAGTTTGAAATATATATTTTGACCTGGAATTAGGCTTAAAATTCGCCCCGGGATACAAAAAGGTTTATCTTTAAACACATTTTACAGAGAGAGGTCAGTTTCCTATCTGTAAGGAGTGCGGGGTGTTGTGTTTTCTCGTGATGGATTGTCAATGTACATTAGATAATAATTAATAATAATGAAAAGAAAACCTGAATTATTTAAAAAAACTTTTGAAATTTTTTTAGTTAACATCGAGTGATTAATATTATATGTAAGTCAATAAGTTATCTTTATCTTATAAGCTGGGAAAGATTTTACATAAAATACATGTTATGTTAGCCGAGAAGAACTTAATTTTTATTTTTATACTTATTACATGGCTTAAGATGATGTAAAGCAGTAAGTCAACTAGAACAACGTGGCATAGCTTGGTTTGTAGAGGGGTTGCTAGGGGACTGACCTTACTGTATACTTGATTTATTGTTTTAAGGCGTACGTAAAATATATGTTTTTAATAAAATTTCATTAAAATTTAGTAAAAGTTATTTTTAAAAACTTATAGTTATAAAAATTTGATAACAAAAAGTATTAAACAGTAAAATAAACAATTCTTTGTCTCAAAGGTAATGATTTTGATTTTATAATAGAAGTTTGAAGAAACTTTTTGAAATAATTTTAGTTATATTTGAATGAGTAATATAAATATAAATGTACGTGTTTAATTAAAAACATAAAATGTTTTAATAAATTATACGATATAATGTGTAAGTGAGTGTGTGTGTCGTGTGTGTTGTGTTGTGTGCTGTATGTGCAAGTAAATCTGTTGTGTGGTGTAAGTAAATTGGGTGTGTGAGTGTTAGGTAAAATCTGCGTAGTGAACCTTGTGTAAGTAAATCTGTGTGAGGAGTATAAGTGAATCTGTGTGTGACTGTGTGTGGTGTGTGCTGTGTGTATGTGCGTTCTATATAATACATAACAATAGGCATGAAGTAAATAACACTAAGTTTATAATAATAAAAATAAAATAAAAATAATAAAAATAATAAAAATAAAATAAAAATAATAAAAATAATAATAAAAATAAATAAAAATAATAATAGAATAAATAAAAAAGTATTTTAAAAACAAAATAAAAAACATAATGTTAATAAATATATGAGTTAAAACACAGTAAAACAGAAAGTTTAAAGGCAGCTAAAGCAGAAAGTTTAAACAGTTAAAGCAGAAAGTTAAAGCAGTTTAAAAAAGAGAGTTAAAGCAGTAAAGCAGAAAGTTAAAGCAGTAAAGCAGTAAAACAAAAGCATACTAATCCCCTCTTGGTGATAGGTCACACCTCTAATTTGATTTACTGATTACTGCTTTTTAAGGTATGTAATGTATGTGAGTTAAATCAGTAAAAGCAGTGAGTTAAAGCAGTAAAGCAAAAATAATATATTATGCAGTTAAAGTAGTAGTTAAAGCAGTTTAAAACATGAGTTGCTTAAAGCAGAAAACAGGTTTTAAAACAAAAGCATACAATCCCTTCAGGGTTAGGTAAAACAGCCTCTATTGATTTACTGTTTTACTGCTTTAAGGTAATGTAAAGTATATGTTATTAATAAAAATAGTTTCGTACAATTGTAGTAAATAAAATGTTTATATATCAGACACTCTGGATTTTTTCTTCTTACATACAAATTTTAAAAAATTTATAAAATTAAAAAGTATTAAGTAAAAATATAAAAGTGTGTGACTGTAAGTGTAAGTGTATCTGTGGAATGTGGGTGGTGCGGTGTAAGTGTATAATGGGTTAAGTGTAAGTGTTCTATGGAGAGTGTTTAAGTGCTTATAAGTGTCATTGTGTGTATAAGTGTCATATATATTCTGTCGTGTTATAAGTGTTAGAAAAATACTAACTCATCAGTAGGAGTATCCTAGCAGCTTTGATAATATACACCAATCGTAATCCTCATTACCTTATAACATAAGGGGGTAGACACCTATATTAGGGCTATTCTAGGCTCAGGGAGAAGGCTAGAAAAGGCTTGAAAAAGTGGCACTCAGTTGGCACTATGTGGCACTCAGTTGGCACTCATTGGCACTCACTTGGCACTCATTGGCACTCATTGGCACTCACTTGGCACTCACCTGGCACTCACCAGGCACTCATCTAATACTCATAGAATAATCATAGAACACTAATAGAACATCACTAGATACTTCTTACGTTGATTGGGAACCATCAAGCATCAAGTTAGCCGTGGGTCAAAAATTGACCCATGTATCTGGCAGTCAAGGTGTGTGTGTGTTAGTGTGTGTATGTGTGTGTGTGTGTGCTGAATTAATGTGTGTAAGTTAAATTGTGTGTAAGTAATATCTGAAATTGTGAGTGTAAGTAAAATCTGTGATGTGATGGTAAGTAAAATCTGTGTGTGAGTAAGTAAATCTGTGTGAGTGTAAGTAAATCTGTGTGTGTGTAAGTAAATCTGTGTGTGAGTAAGTAAATCTGTGTGAGTGTAAGTAAATCTGTGTGTGTGTAAGTAAATGTGTAAGTAAATCTGTGTGAGTGTAAGTAAATCTGTGTGTGAGTAAGTAAATCTTGTGTGTAAGTAAATCTGTGTGTGTAAGTGCTTATAAGTGTCATAGTGTGTATGAGGGGCTTGCGGGTCCTTCACGCGTAGAGGTGTTTCACGACGATGAGGAGGAGGTTGATGAACCACCTGCACCTTTCTCTACAGAATTATTGAACGAAACACGTGAAGAATATAAGTGTAATTCAGGGATTATCGATCAGCACCGCTTCAGAGTACGTATCGACACCAGACAGATCTTTAATGGAAATCGAGACATCAACGACGTGAAAAACTTATTTTGTTATTTTTATACTTATTACATGGCTAAAGATGATTTTAAAAGCAGTAAGTCAATAGAACCAAACGTGACATAGCTTGGTGTAGAGGGGTGTTAGGGGCTGACCTTACTGATTTTATTGCTTTAAGGTACGTAAAATATATGTTTTTAATAAAATTTCATAAAAATTTAGTAAAAGTTATTTTAAAACTTGATAGTTTATAAATTTATAAAAACAAAAAAGGTATTAACACGTTAATAATAAATTCTTTGCTCAAAGATAATGATTGATTTATTATAGAAGTTTTAAGAAACTGTTGAAATAATTTTAGTTATATTGGAATGAGTAATATAAATGTACGTGTTTAATTTAAAACATAAAATGTTTTAATAAATTATACGTTATATGTCGTAAGGTGAGTGTACGTGTAAGTTAAATCTGTGATGTAGGTGTAAGTAAAACTGTGTGTGTGTGTGTGGTAAGTAAAATCTGCCTGTGTGTGTGTAAGTAAATCTTTGTGTGTGTAAGTAAATCTGTGCTGTGTGTAGTAAATGTATCTGTGTGGGAGTGTAAGTAAATCTGTGTGAAGTGTAAGTAAATCTGTGTGTGAGTTGTAAGTAAATCTGTGTATAGTAATCTGTGGTGTGGTGTCGCTGTGTGTATAAGGTGTAAATGTAAGTTGTCTTATGGGTAAATGTACAGTGCCATTTAGTGTGAATGTGTGTATAAGTGTCATAGTGAATGTGTGTATAAGTGTAAGTGTGTGTGTGCTTGTGTGTGTGGTTGTGTGTGTGCGTGTGTGTTGTGTGTGTTTGTATGTGTGTTCTAAATAATAATAACAATAGGCATGAATTAAATAACCACTAATATTAATAATAAAAATAATTAAAAAATAAAATAATAATAAAAGTTAAAATAATAAAAATTTAAAATAAAAAGAATAAAAAGAATAAAAATAAAAAAGTATTAAAACAAAATAAAAATTAATAAAAAAGTACAATAATAAAAATAAAATAATAAAGAATAAAAAGAATAAAAATAAAAAGTATTAAAACAAAATAAAAGAAACATAATGCTTTAATAAATATACGAGTTTAAGCAGTAAAACATTATGAGTTAAAGCAGTAAAACATGAGTTTAAGCAGTAAAGCAGAAAGTTAAGGCAGTAAAGCAGTAAAACAAAAGCATACTAACTCCCTTTGTTGCTATGTAACACCTCTATTGATTTACTGATTACTGCTTTACTGATTTACTTATATATATGAGTTTAAGCAGTAAAGCAGAAAGTTAAAGCAGTAAGCAGAAAAGTTAAAGCAGTAAAGCCAGTAAAACAAAAAGCCATTACTAATCCCCCTTGGGTGTTAGGCTAAACACATCTATGATTTACTTGATTACTGCTTAATAAGGTATGTACATGTTAATGAAATATGTGCGAGTTAAAGCAAGTAAAACACATATGAGCTTAAAGCAGTAAAAACATGGAGTTAAAAGCAGTAAAACAGTAAAACAAAAGCCAACTAATCCCTTTGTGTTAGGTAACATCTCTATTGATTTACTGATTTACTGCTTTAAGTCATTGTAATGTTAATGTTTTTAATAAATATTTCGTACAGTTGTTGTACTAAAATAAAATGTTTATATATCAGACACTCTGGCTTTTTTTCTTCTTACATTACAATTTTAAAAAATTTATAAATTAAAAAGTATTAAGTTAAACAGGTATTAAGTAAAAAATTAAATGTTAATAAAATATATGTGATTAAAATAATAGGGCTGTAATGAGTTACAGGTTTTAGGTTCGCGAAAAATGTTTTTAAATAAAAATGTTAAGTATGAAATAAAAATGAAATGACTTATAGTATATATATATATATATATATATATATATATATAATATATATATATATATATATATATAATATATAGTATATATATATATAAATTATAATATATATATATATTTCATTCGCGCGGGAATATTGCGCCGGCGGGGCACGCGGGCGGGCGGGAACGCGGAAATATTGCGCCTGCGGGCGCACGCGGCGGGGGGAACGCGGCGGACGGGGACGCGGCGGGGTTCGCACCTCGGTGCGAGGCTGCATCCTTTGCGGGGGGGCTTCATTGCTGAGCCTGGTTGGTTTAACTTTTGTGAACTAGGGGTGAGACAGTAATATTAACTCTCTCTTTAATGGAGGGCTATGAGATGATCCATCAAAGATGATTTCATCAAAGATGAATCATCAATATATAAGATTGGTAATCAAGATGACGTCATCAAAGATGAGTCATCAAAGATGAACCTTCAAAGTTGAGCATCAAAGTTGAGGCATCAAGATATCCATCAAAATATCAAGTGTGTGAGTGTAAACGTAAGTGTATCTGTGTGTGTGTGCGAGGTGTGATGTAAGGGTATATGGCTAGTGTAAGTGTCTATGAGAGTGTAAGTGCTTATAAGTTCATAGTGTGTATTAAGTGTCAAGTGAATGTGTTGCATAAGTGATGTATAGTGTATGTGTTGTGTGTGTAAGTAAGTATTATTATGGCTATAAGTGATAGGAAAAAGACTAAACTCATAGTAGGAAGCATCCTAGCAGGTTGTAATATATATACACCAATCGATTACGCATACCTTATAACCTAGGGGTATACACCATATTAGGGCTATTAGGGGTTCAGGGGGAGGCTAGAAGAGGCTTGAAAAAAAAGTGCCACTCAGTTGGCACTATGTTGACACTCACTTGGCACTATGTGGCACTCCCTGGCACTCATTGGCACTCACTTGGCATTCATTGGCACTCACTTGGCACACTCTCACCTGGCACTCATCTAATACTCATCTAATACTCATAGAAAACTAATAGAACATCACTAGATACTTCTTACGGTGATTTGGAACCATCAAAGTTGAACCATCAATAAATCTGAGTCATCAAAGATGAATCATCAATATAGATGCCAACAAAGATGACGTCATCAAAGTTGAGCCATAAAAGTTGAGCCATCAAGGTTGTATGGGCACGTGTAGGCTAGGTATAGGTACGCTAGGTGAAGGTTGGGTGGAGTCTAGGTGTAGGTGTAGGTGAAGGCTGGTGCGAAGGCTACGG
>JABUQX010052638.1:12500-15000 GCA_015478945.1 Trachelipus rathkii | reverse complement strand
ACATATTTGTGGGCATTTAACAATGCACACAAACATATAAAACATTTCAATGGGGTAAAAATAATAACTAAAATACATAAAGTTATACTTTCAAATGCAAACATATCTAATTATGTCCGAAGACATAAGTAGACATAAAAACATTTGAAGGCAAAAATAGCATATTTTCAAATACGAGCATAACTGGTAACATTCGAAGATCTAAACATATATAGCAAAAATTTTGAATACCATAAAAATACAATGTGACATATACAAAAATAAAAGGTGCATTTGGGGAGTGGCTACATATATATGAGGGCTATATATATAATATAGTATATATATATATATAATATATAATATATATATATATATATAATATTATACTATATATACTATATTATATATATATCATAGTATATATATATATTATATATATATATATATATATATAATAAAATATAATATATAAATAAATATATATATATATATATATATATATATATATATATATATATATATATATATATATATATAATATATATATATATATATATATATATAATATAATAATAATAATAATAATAATAATAATAATAATAATAATAATAATAATAATAATAATAATAATAATAATAATAATAATAATAATAATAATAATAAAAATAATAATAATAATAAAATTTTTATGTATATTTCTTAAGTTAAGTGACTCCAAAATAAACGTATTAATGTTTTTTTACATACCTGGAGAATCAATGAAATAATTTATAAATCTGAGGTTTTTTCCTACGCCAAAATCTTTCCATTTTAAACATAAGATATAAATTGCAGCACATGACACAAGTCCAATTATGATTAACAACGCATGTATACAAAAATTACGAGTTTTTTCTTTGTCGGCTTCAACAATGTACTGAAACAAAAAAGAATAAAATTGTAAAAAAAACATTCATTCATTACCGGTACCTAGCACACCGGTAGTCAGTATTCGTTACTGGAACTAAACATGCTTGTATTCAGTATTCATTACTGGTACTTAACACACTTGTATTCAGTATTCATTATAAGTACTTAATACACTGGTATTAAGTATTCCTTACAGGTACTTAAAACACTGGTATTCAGTATTCATAACCGGTACTTAACACAATGGTATTTAGTATTCATTACTTGTACATAACACACTGGTATTCAGTTTTCAAATTTACCTCGAAAAATGATTTGTTTGTAATGATAGCAGGAATCTTTGTTCTACAAAGGTCGCATCTTGATATGCCTTGAGATTTAAGCACCATTTCAAGGCAAGATTTATGAACTGATTTGATGGTACCAGTGCATCTACAAGGAGAAATAAATGCCTCATCGGAATCATCTGTAAAGAAACCGATAGGGAGATATAATAATAATAATAATAATAGACGAATAATAATAAATAATAAATAATAATAATAATAATAATAATAATAATAAAATAATAATATAATAATAATAATAATAATAATAATAATAATAATAATAATAACTAAATGAAATCCTGGGCACTAATTAAAATTATGGATTAATAGATTCTCATAAAGTAATGACTTACGTCTTTTCATGGAGCGCTTTGTCAAACACAAAATTTGTATTATAAAAACATTCTCTTTGTTTGTAAACACGAGACAGTCAAACCAGTCCTTGTTTACTTTCAGAAGTGATAAAATTATGTTCGTTTTCAGATTAGGATTGATTAAATTCCTGATGTGACGTCATTGTTCTAATGACGTCACAAGAACGATTTTTCCTCATGTGACGTCAATGTTCTAGTGACGTCACTAAACTTCATATATGTGGTCAAGTAATTCTTTAAATTTTGTCATAGTTTTAACTCAGGAACACCACTGAACAATAATAATAATAATAAAAATAATAATAATAATAATAATAATAATAATAATAATAATAATAATAATAATAATAATAATAATAATAATAATAATAATAATAATAATAATAATAATAATAATAATAATAATAATAATAATAATAATATAAATATATTAATAATAATATAATATAATATAGAGAAATATAGTACTCACTAAGTAAAAATAGTAAATAAATAATTCGTCATAATAATAATAATAGTACAATGAATTAAAATAATAATAAATATATATACAATAATAATAATTAAATTAATAATGAATTAATAATAATAATAATAATATAATAAAATTATGAATTACAATATATTTAAAATAAATGTATTATATTCTCTACAAAAGCATTTTTTAGAAGAATTAAATGTTGCTTACTAGGAATATCAGCAAATGAGTTCTTATTTATGACTATTGAAACTGTTTGAGCCAATAGTTGTTCATTAATTAAAATGAATGCGAGTTTAATCGGAAAAAGAAATTATTTTAAAATTATAAAAAAAAATTTGAATAACATAAATAACAAACCTCCATGACAAATGCGGCATACATCTCCTGTAGAAGCTCCGTTACCTCCTTCATCGGAATTAGGATCT
>JABUQX010052638.1:0-7500 GCA_015478945.1 Trachelipus rathkii | reverse complement strand
AAATACAAAATAAGTCTTCTCGGGCTAAGATAACAGTATCTTTTGAAAATCATTCTAGGTTTTATTTAAAATAACAATTATTCACTTTATTTTAATGATCATTTATATTATCTGCTGCAATGTTAACTAAAAATATTTCAAAGTTTTTTAAAATAATTCGGATTTTCTTTTATTATTATTATTATTATCTATGTACATTGACAATCCAACACGAGAAAACACCAACTCGCACTCCTTACAGATACGAAACTAACCTCTCTCTTAAAGTTGTTGATAACTACTTTAGGCCTAAATTTAGAAAACTTTTTGTACCGCGATAGCGCGATTAGCGCCTAATTCCAGGCAAATTTATATTTCAAACGACTTTTCTGTAAAAATGTGGTGCAATAACTACGTTCTGTAAAATTTAGGATAATCCTTTTTTTATCCCGGCCTGATTTAAGCCTAATACCAGGTCAAAAGGTAATTCCAGTAAAGACAAGAATCGAGAATCAATGTCATAGTCATTTTAGCTGTTAAGAGGTGCACAAGTTCTCTGATTTGTATTAAAAGTGTTTTATTTTTACTAAGTGTATATCATATTTATAATAAATACTTACATTGAGAAATAATTATTAATTTCACTAAAATAGATAATAATTAATTCACTAGATTTATAGTAGATCACGTGAAGCCCAACGCAAGAGCGCCCGCAAGCGCGACCCGGTGCGGAACCGACGCATGAGCCCGCCGGCGTAATATTACTACGCGGTCGCGAAAATATGTTGCGTTGTATTTCAAAGTGGTAGGGCATACATCCTAGAGGATATATCTTTTGGACACCTCCCCTTTCCAGTAGTAAATATTAGTTTGTGTACTGATCAACGGTATTATATTACGAACCTTATAACATATGTTCAAGCGGATTAGTTTATTTAAAATCCTGATATATCTAGGTTTATTACAAACCAAGTGAGATATTCTGGATGGTTACCGAATGCATACAACAGCTGATGTAGAAGAGGTATGAACTTACATACTTCGATGTAATTTTGAAGTATAATAATATGATACCAATACTGGAATTCCATACAGTGAAATTACGGATTGCACAAGGAGGGGAAGTTTATCATGCATTATTATTCATTTAGATTGTAATTATGTAATAATATTTTAGAATAAAACAACTTTTCATAACTTATACAACAGAGAAGATTAAAATCGTAAAGACATACCTTAAAAAGCGAGGGTATGGTAATTCTATACATTAACTCTACGCTCTATGTAGGTGTAGCTTTAAGGCATATAAAAACTTGTTTTACACCTCAAAGTAATAAGATCTTAAAGTCATACCACAAAGAGGAACATGACAGCGTCACACCCTGACTATTTGTTCTATTTCCCTTAAGGAATAATAACTTCACACACAACCTGCCCTTTTCTTACAAAACAAAAAATGTTCTTTTTCAAAACTAAATGTTTTCAAGAACCTTTACCAGTGAAATGGTATTTTCTATAATAAAATTAAAAAATGTTCAAGTAAGAAATAAAATGAACGTTTCATAATATAGGGAAACGGATATTTGAAAATACAAAAATGATGTAATGAAAGTTTACAAACGGTCGTATCATAAAAAAATATTTCGCGATCCGCGTCGTAGTAATTATCTGCGGCTTGGTCCGCACCGGTCGCTTGCGACGCTTCTTACGTTGGCTTCACGTAATCTACTATAAATCTAGTGAATTAATTTTTATCTATTCTAGTGAAATTAATAAATATTCCTCAATGTAAATATTTATTATAAATATGATATACACCTAGTAAAAATAAAACACTTTTAATACAAATCAGAGAACTTTGCAACGCTTAAAGACTAAAACGAAATAACAACATTGATTCTTCGATTCTGGTCTATACTGGAATTACCTTTTGACCTGGTATAAGGCTTAAATCAGCCTGGGACATAACCACAAAAAAGGATTTTCCTAAAATTTAGGCCTAACGGAGTTATTGCACCACATTACAGAAAAAGGTTCAGTTGGAAATATATTTTGACCTGGAATTAGGCCTAAATCGCCTCGGGGTACAAAAAGGTTTATCCTAAATTTAGGCCTAAAGTAGTTATTTCAACACATTTTACAGAGAAAGGTCAGTTTCGTATCTGTAAGGAGTGCGGGTGTTGTGTTTCTCGTGTTGGATTGTGTCAATGTATATAGATAATAATAATAATAATAAAGAAAATCCGAATAATTTAAAAAACTTTGAAATATTTTTAGTTAACATTGAGCGAATAATATAAATGATATTAAAATAAAGTGAATAATTGTTATTTTTAAATAAAAACCTAGAATGATTTTAATAAAATACATGTTATGTTAGCCGAGAAGAAACTTATTTTGGTATTTTTATACTTATTACATGGCCAAAGATGATGTAAAAGCAGTAAGTCAATAGGACAAAACGTGGCATAGCTTGGTGTAGAGGGGGTGCTAGGATATGCCTTACTGAGTTACTGATTTATTGCTTTAAGGAACGTAAAATATATGTTTTTAAAACTTGATAGTTATGAAATTTATAAACAAAAAGTATTAACATTTAATAATATTCTTTGTCCAAAGATAATGATTGATTTATTATAGAAGTTTTAAAGAAACTTTGGAAAAATTTTTAGTATAATTGATGAAGTAATATAAATGTACGGATTAATTAAACATAAAATGTGTTAATAAATTATAAGTTATGTTCATACAACAGAACTTATTTGATATGTTTAAAAACGTGCCGTGTGTGTTGTGTGTGTGTGTGTGTGTGTGTGTGTTGTGCCGTGTGTGTGTGTGTTTGTGTGTCGTGTGTGTGTGTGTGTGCCCGACGTGTGCGCTGTGTTGTGTGTGTGTGTGTGTTGTGTGTGTTAAATAAATAATAAATAAACGGCATGATGTAAATAACACTAAGTATAATAAAAATAAAAATAATATAATAAAAAACAATAATAAAATATAATAATTGAAAAATAAATTAAATAATTCGTAAAATTCGAACAATGGCGTTTATTCTAAGCTTTAAAGTATTAAACAAATAAAAAAAATTAAAAGAAAACATAGTGTTAATAAATATAAGTTAAAGCAGTAAAACATTGAGTTAAAGCAGTAAAACATGTTAAGCAGTAAAACATGAGTTAAAGGAGTAAAACACATATGAGTTTAAAGCAGTAAAAACATGAGTTAAAGCCTCAGTTAAAACATGAGTTAAGACAGTAAGCCAGAAAAAACAAAGCATACTAAATCCCATTTTAGCTGTGTAACACCTCTATTGATTTACTTATTTACTGCTTTAAGGTAGGTAATGTTAATTAAATATATGAGTAAAGCAGTAAAACATAATATGATTTAAAGCAGTAAAACATGAGTTAAAGCAGATAAAGCAGTAAAACAAAAAGATACTAATCCCCGTGGTGTTAGTAACACCTCTATTTGAGTTATGATTACGCCTTAAGTATGTAATGTAATAAATATATGAGTTAAAGCAGAAAAACATATGAGTTAAAGCAGTAAACATGAGTTAAAGCAGTAAAGCAGTAAACAAAAGCATACTAATCCCTTGTTGTTAAGTAACACCTCTATTGATTTACCTGATTTTTTTACTCTACGCCATGTTGATGTTAATATATATGAGTCAGCAAGTAAAACATATGAGTTTAATAACGGCAGTAAAATGAGTTAAGCAGCAAACAGTAAACCAAAAGCAAACTAAGCCCCTTAGCTTGCTATGTAACACCTCTAGTTGATTACTGAGTCTACTGCTTTAAGGTCGTGTAAAGTATGTTGTTTTTAATAAAATTTCATAAACGTAACAATTTGTAGCTAAAATAAAATGACAGTACCAACTCTGAATCCTTCTCAGCCTCCTTCTCCTTCCTCATTCTTATTTCATTATTATATTGGTAGTAACTCATTAAATAGATTTCTAATTTGGGTTAATGTTATTGCTCAGTTTTTCCTGGTTTTAGAGTGTAACTACATGACCTCAGTACTCGACTCATCAATTGTGAATTAGTCGCTGATGGGGCTTTACCCAAAACGCTCCTCTTGGTACCGTTCCTTGATTCGCATGGACTCATTTTTATTTAAGAAAAGTATATATATATATATATTAATATATATATATATAATTATATATAATGATATATATATTATATTATATATATGTGTGGTGTGTGTGTGTGTAGTTGTAGGTGTAGGTGTGAGCTACGGCGGTGTATGTATCTAGGGTGGGTGTATGTATCTATGGCTGGGTTGGTAAGGGTTATGGTGTGTGTTGTGTATATAGGATAGGTGTATGTGTCTAAGATATGTGTGTTTGTGTGCCGTGTAGGCTTAGGTGAAGCGTAAGTGCCTGATGGGTGGGCGTATGTGTATAAAAAAGCCTAGCGGATGTTTGTGTGTATAAATAGCCTAGCGGGTGTGCGTGTGTGTGCATAAGTGTCATAGTGTGTGTAGGCGTGGGTGTAGGTGTGAGCTAGGTTGTATGTATCTAGGGTGGGTGTATGTTTAGATAATGTGTAGGTGTAGGTGTGAGCGTAAGTGCCTATGGGTGGGTGTATGTGTGTGTGTATAAAAAGCCTAGTGGGTGTGTGTGTGTGTGTATAAATAGCCTAGCGGGCGTGCGTGTGTGCATAAGTGTCATAGTGTGTGTAGGCGTGGGTGTGTGTATATACGGAGGGTGTATGTGTATGTATGTGTGTTTGTGTGTGTGTGTGTTGGTGTAGGTGTGAGTGTTTGAAGTGTCCTCTTTGTGGTGTATGTGTGTATAAGTAGTCTTAGCGGTGTGTGTGTGTGGTGTGTGTTGTTGTGTGAGTGTTGTTAAGTATGTTTATATGTCATGAGTGAGTGTGTGTGTGTGGTCGATAGCGATTTTACTCTCTCTTTCTCTCGTTGTATATATATATATATATATATATATATATATATATATATATATATATATATATATATATATATATATATATATATATAATATATATATATATATTATATATATATATTTTTTTTGAGAAAATTATAGTAATAATATATAATATATATAAATGAAGAATCGAGATGCACTTTTCTAAAATTATTAAATATAGAATAGTTATTTGCCAAATTTTTAGCTATGGCATAAAACCCTTATATGTAAGGACCTAAAGTGTTTATATATTAATGGGCATTCAGAGAGCCCAATCTGTTAAGTTCAATACATTTGCCAGAGTGGTTAGGGGTCGAGTTGCAGTTCGGTTAGTGACTGGTATAGGTCACTTTTTTAAATTCCCGCAATTTAATGTTATTCCTTGCGGGTGGGATGAAACGCATCAGAAGATAGATGATGTTATGCGCAAGCGCATGATGCATATACATGTATGCGCGAACGTCTGTGCATATACAATGGCTAAGTAGTATAAAATGACATGCGGCGACCATTCCTTAAAGAGGACCCATGGGGTTCGGGATACATGTGAAACCTCCAGAAGAGCACAAGAGCAGAGTATTAGTTAGTATAGTATATATATATATATATATATAGATATATATATATAAATAGTATATATATATAATATATATAAAGATAATATAATATAATTATATATATATAATATATTTAAATATATATATATAATATATATATATATAATATATAATATAGTATAATATATATATATATATATAGGATATATATATATATATATATAATATATTTGTAAACATAACAAAAAATAAAAAATAATATATATATATATATATATATATATATATATATATATATATATATATATATATATAGTATATAATATATATTATATAATATATATATATAGATAGTATAAATATATATATAGTATATATATATATATGATAATAGTATATATATAATATATATATATATATAATATATATATATATATACGTTGTATATATGTATAGCATATATAGATAGTGAAAGGCGAATTTCATAGGTTCAATGAAATCTATGGTATAGGGGATTAGGAAGACCTCCTTGGAGAGCACAGACAGATAAAGCAGTCACGGTGAATGGAATGGGTATTGAGATACGGTGAATGGAGGTAGCGTAAAACGGAACGGGGTAGGAGGGATGGACTGGGATGGTTAGGGTGTGTGTGTGTGCATAAGGGTGAGTGTATGTGTCTATGGATGCATTCGTGGATATGAAAAATACATTCATTATCCTACGTGAAATAAACTGAAATATATTTCGGATTAAAAAGGACCATGAAGGTAGATGAGTTATAGAAAAACGAGGATGCAAACAGCGAAAAAAAAACTATCCGGCTTGGTGCAGTGCGGTGCGGAATGGTTCGGTGCGGTTCGGCGGGGCCTTGCGGTTAAGCGAAAACGCGTTGGTGAACTCCGAAACGGCCCCCCCCCCTTAAGCCTTAAGGGGGGAGGGGGGAAATCCGCGAAAAATAAATAAATAAATAAAAAAAAATAATAATAAAAAAAAAAAAAATAAAAATAAAAAATAAAAACAAAAAAAAAAAGAACACTAAAAAACACCCATGAAGGTAGCTGAGTATTTAAAAATATTATACACCTGACCAGCGATTGTGCTCATCGCTGGTATGTGGCATCACACCCTTCACTTTATGTAACTATACTACTCACGTAGTTTGTAATGTACAGAAATTTGTTATACCCTATGTGGGTAATAAATGATATAGATAAAACTTGATTCAATTTGTAATGAACACATCTACAAATTAATTAAAGGGTGAAGATGTTGACCAGTAAGTATAAGTTAAATTTATTTATTATAAACAGATCTAGCTTTCGTGGTCATGCGCGAACCCACTTTCTTCAGGACTAAAATAATAGAGATGATGAGTCCTCCCATTCATCTTTGTTCATTACAGTTCGCACAATGTGATTAGACGCTATCTCCCGGACATGACCACGACAAGCCTAGACGGTTAAATTATATAAATAAAAATAACTTACTTATACTTATGGTCAGAATTCTAACTTAATTAGATTGTATAGTGTGTTCATTAAGAAATAGATCAAGTTCATCCTATCATTTATTACCTCTGTATATTATATATATATATAATATATTATAAATATAATATATATATATATTATATAATATATAGTATAATAATAATATATAATATATTCCAACAATGTTATTCCTTTCCTGATATCATTGTAATGTTTTTGAGATAGAGTTATAGTTTTAACACCAAAGTTGTAGTTTTAAACCAATTATAACAAACTTGGAATATAATATATATATATATAATTAATAAATATATATAATAATATAATATAATAATTAATATATAATATAGTAATATATAATAGTATATATATATAGTAATGATATATATATAATATATATAATATATATATATATATATATTATATGTAGTATTGAGAGTAGTTAGGTAGATAGTATAGTGAGCATAAGTACAGGGGTTTTTCACTAGGGACATCGTACGATCTTAGATCTAAAAATTGGCTTAGACC